>SKCR01045395.1:0-47130 GCA_019454045.1 Zanthoxylum bungeanum
TTAATTAAATTAATTTAAACTCTTTAAATTAAATATCTTGATTATATCATACCCATGTCTATTGAAACTTTTTATTAAACTATTTAATATAGTTTCCCGACTGTGAATTAAATTAATTATTTAACTCATTAATAATTTTGCCATAACTTATAGTTATCTTTGTGAAATCATAATTAGACTCTCCAATTATTCTATATATTCCTATATTGTATCGTGTTAGCACGAGTACCAAATGGACCTACAGTTCTGAATTTCAATAATGTCGGGATATTGACTAAAACTCTTTAATAAATTATCTGTTGGGGTTTTAGCGCGAACGCAGCGGAAGCTCGCGGTTCGGGCGAAATCGTAACTTTAAAACTTAAAAAATTACCAAATAAATTATTCAATATCCAATATGAATAATTCATTCATATTTCACCTAAACATATTTATTCGATATCAAATAACGACATAAATAGGTTAGAAACATTATCTCTAAAGGTCACTAAAGCCAAGAAACGTCATTATCAGATAAACAAATATCTAATGGGGTTTTCTTAATGCCAGTCAAGAATCTCGAGACATTGACTAATTCAGATCAATTCTTACTGCAAAAGAAATTATTCTCTCTAGACTATTATATCCTAAAACGGATATCTATTTAGATTACCTAATGTGACTTAGTAACTAAGTTACTAACCATCTTGATTTTCCAAGAAAATTAGAATAACAGTTCCGCGATGGTTTTGTCTAATCTAACAATATTCAAGCCAACTCTAAATCTAGAACTTATTCTAGAAATCTGCAACCATAAGGAAAGTTAGAAAACATATACAAATAATATGCATGCAGTGGATTAGAAGTTTAATTCTATATACAATAGAATAAAGGAAAACATAAGCGGCAATTTTCATAATATTACACACTACTTTAGTTATGGATTTTTAACCCAGCAGTGCCTCCACTACTTTACATAATACCATAATCCCCAACGGAAAATGGGAATCCAATAATTAAATTGAATTCCATAGTGAGAAGTGGACCCCATGAATATATTTCGACTCACTGCTTTGGCACGTTCTCGCCTACGTATATTCACAGGTAGACAACTCATTGTCAATCACACTCATTGTGACTCCTGATTTTGGTCCTGATCGTTTCTCGTTATGACAGCTTTGGCACGTTCACAAGGAGGCGTATCAAGGTTTCACTTGTCAGTGACAAACTCAAGCTACCGATGTAGTTCTGACAGCTTTGGCACGTTCAGGATTTCCACTTTCACTTGAATTTGTCTCTTATCATATAAATCCTACCGGCGTAAATGAACTACCATCAACCATAACTGCACAGCTTTGGCACGATACAGCTACAGCATTAGGAAATCATTTGCATCCGTACAGACAAGGCGGACCAAGAAACAGGTATTTCTAATACTAGTTACTTTAATGCCTTATTTAAGCGGGGATATTCCTAAAGAGGGTTCTACTCTACATCAATTAAAGATTTTAATCTAGATCAATTTCTCAACAGTTTAATTCTACCGAGGAAAACATAACTTAACTTAACCATTAAATTTGTGTTATGTTTTCCGTTAACGTAGAACCGAAAAGTTGAGAAATATCTAAATTACATGCATGTGCAAATATAAAAATTGGATTATATATCATATATCAAGCATGATAAATGTAATGGATGAAGGATCAGACCTGCTCTGATACCATTTTTGTTAGGGTTTCAGTGCGGGCACAGCGGAAGCTCGCGGTTCGGGCGAAATCGTAACTTTAAAACTTTTAAAATTACCAAATAAATTATTCAATATCCAATATGAATAATTCATTAATATTTCACCTAAACATATTTATTCAATATCAAATAACGACATAAATATGTTAGAAACACTACGAAACTTTTACGAAAAACGTTTTTCCACAAAATGGCATAAAACGTATTTTTGTCCGAACCGACCGACCAATACACAGGGGGGCTGCCCAAGTCAGCCCCAATAGTACTTGGGCAGTTCATGGCTGCCCAAACAGTGAACAATTCACTGTTTGGACAGCGGACACTAGGTAAGCCCGAAACTCACCTGGTAACGTCGTTTTTCGCCGTTTTCGCATATTTCAACTCCGAAACAATTTCCGGAAATTGTTCCAATGCTCAAAACACATCCAATACATTTATACAACATACTTTTCATCACCAAAATCACAGAAATTCCAGATCTGATTTGGTAACCAAAAATATCATTTTTCATGCTTTAAATCCAAATTTCTCAACATTAATCATATTAATAATTACACCAACCAAAGTCACCACAAATGAAGAACTCAAGAACAATTCTAGGAGTTACAAGAGTGATCATAACACTCTAAATGGCAAAAAGTCATCAAATGACAAAATTGAACTAATATTACAATAATATTATCCAATCTAACTTTACACATGCATCTAGCCTCTAAATTCATCCTTCAAATCAAAAAGCCCCAAAATCTAAGAAATGAAGAAACCCTAGAACTATTCTAGATATTCAAGAACAAGAAACAAGCTTTCTAAGTTTAAGATTATTGAAGATTTACCTCCAAATCTTGTAATTTCCTTACATTTTTTCTTGAATTTCTTCACTTTCTTCCTTGTATCTTTAAGAAAATTTTGGGAACTTTTTTATGGAGATAGGTTCGACCATGGCTTCTTATGAAATGAGAAAACAAAATTTTCATCTTTAAATATCAAGGCCAAACCGACTTAGGGAGAGAAAGAAGGGTATTTTGGTCATTTGGTCAATTAATCTAATTAATTAATAATAATAACCTTTAAGTTAACAAATCCAATTTGTAAACTTTAAGCTTAATAAAATCATGCCGCTTGTAACTAAAAATAATCAAAAATATTGCATAACACTTATGTAATATTGAAATAATTTAATTATCTAGATATTTAACATTTAAACATCTAAATAATTAATTAATGCGATTATTATTATATATGTATTTTAATTTACATTAAATAACAAATACATATATTAATGGCATGTGTCAAAATCTCATTTGACAATTAATTAATATGTATCAAATCAAATCTTGTATCAAATATAAATACACATTAATTATTAATTGACCGAAATGCCCCTAATGCATGTATTTTTGTTTAACTGTTTAAACGATTCGAATTAACTCATTTAATTCGGTGAAGTATTATGAATAATCTATATTATTCATAATGTGTTGCCCAAGTGCTCAACGAGTACACTTCATATTGTGGGACTCTCTAAGTTTAGGTTTATCCGTCACGGAATCCAATTTCGTGTCCATAATTCACCCACTCATGAATTATGACGACCACAGATAATCTCGCTAAACTATGCAAGTCGAGGTCATTGCATACGTATAATCCCTCTGTCACATGCTATCAATATTATACCGGGGATATAGATAAGAACGTCAAATCCCTAAGGTATAATATAGTCGACTTTTAAATTTATGATATCTAAATAACACTCGGAACTCGCTTCTGAAGTATACCACGTCCATGGATTTACTAGATCGCAAATACGTACATAATACATATGCCCTTTACACAGGACTGACAGATTCTATCTTATATTCATAGGATATCACAAGCATCAGTCCACACCCAACGAACAGGTGGAGGTCTGATCTAAATAGATCGGTGACGTGACTGCCATCAAAGTGTGGAGGATATCACATATATCCACAGTGGTATCTCAAGTCGAAGGTGTTGGTTTCTATTAAGGTCCCAAGATCAATAATAAGCATGAAATATGTGTGAATACAAATCAACAAAGTTGCGGAATACTCACATCGATCGGTTGAGCGACGCTTTGACGAACAAAACTCAAAAATCTGCTCATGGAAGGTCACGGCAGTGACAGAAACAGCTCACTGGTTTGGCGTCGATTTTGGTCCTTCGTCAAGCTCCAAGCTTCGTCAAACGACTCCCGGCTCATGGGTGGACTTCCCTATCACCTTCGCATGTCTCTCGGAGTGCTAGCTCTTGTGATTTTTGCCACAAAAACCACACACTCTTGCTCCCCAACTCACGGTTTTGACAGAAAACCATTGAGCATTTTGCCCCTCCATGGGCGTGAATGATGAAGAGAGAAAGAGATGAGAGGAGTTGTGTTTGGTTGGAAGAAAAGTGTATCTAATACACAACAATTAATTTTTAAAATTAATTACACATTTTCTCTTTCCAAAAGTCAAGCCTTTAAGGCTCCAACCACCAACATCAACTCCATCAATCCATCAATCAGTGATTAGTGACTGGCGTCAATCACTCAAAGTGAAATACATACATCACTTGATTGACGAATGATGTGACGCTAGATGAGACTAGCGATTTAACGCTTGATTTGACTTGCGTGCCGCACTCGAATTCGAAATGCGAATGCGCTCGCAAACAATCCCGGACTCGGGTTCTTTAATTCCAAATTAACAAATTTTCCGTTGTGTCGTAATTAAATGATTACGCCTAGCGAAATCACTATTCACGTCGCTAACGAATTAATTCTAAATTAACTCGTTTGCCCGAATTAAAATCTAATTTTAATTCCGCGTCGAAATCTAATTTCGTTTAATATATCAAATATATTAATTAATCGATTAATTCCAAATTAATCGTTATCTCTCCTTTTATTGATATTTTATCCCAGATAAAATATCTCCGCAATTAATCCCATATTAATTTTCTCTCTCTTCTAATTAATCCCAGATTAATTTAGAGTGCGAGTCATACGTCATCGGTGAATCTTTGGGAAGCGACCCATGAGATCCCCAGATATGTTGGCAGTAAATTCGGTCGTCGGACTATCCGAACACGTAAGTACCAAGTACTACGTTTATACCGATTTACAAGACAAGGTTGGCCTCTGGCAAAGCGCCATGCCTACCCAATTCTCCGGAAATATCCTTACAGGAATAGAGGATCTATATCAGGCGTAGTATACGTAGTATTGCGTAATTCTGTCCAATATCAGATGATCACGTGCTAGGCCTGGGGCTGGAATTGTGTCTGCCCTGTACGAAGCACATGTCGGATGTCTAGTGACTAGTCTCTATAATCGGATAAACCTGACCTTGTCATTTTATCCCGATAGCTGCAGCATTTAAGAGAACCAATCTCGTATCCTACGTGACCATCATCTCCATATGACTGGAGTGACACTTCCGTCTTGACATCACACCCAATACACTACGATTCTCAATATACCCAGAATTGTCGTACACAGAACCTGTTAAAGCCCTGGACGACCGCAACCAAATTATATTGATTGTCGCAAGTATTGGCGGTGCAAGTCTCAGGTTAAGACCAAATACACCTACCCTGATTTCGGACTTCCATAGACACATAGTCATACTAACAATGGAATTCCCAGGGGGTCTATCCAGATCGAAGCTGTTTCCCGTACCATCGGTAAAATACAACCTCCTATTACACTTCTATGAGTATCCTATACCCAAATATATGAGAACTATGTCGTTGTGCCTTCACAACGCGCACAAGTGTAATACTAGTCTTTTACGCATTTATCGATGTACAATCTCGACAATGCTCTGACTATGGATATTTAATGATTTATCCTTCGTGGACTGATACTGTCTCATATCATTCTCCGTCCAGGAACAAATCACAGGGACCTCCTATCATTTATACATCTAGGTGATCTAATCACAAATGATAAGAGTGCAATCTCCTTTGTCACATAGTTAATTTGTACAACAACACCATGATCTGTACAAATAGTGACGCTATGGGTCATAATTGTCCAACAATCTCCCACTTGGCCTATAGCCAGTCACTCGAGTGTCTTACACCCGAACTATGTAAGGTTGGCTCAAACTGCTGAGAAAAGCTTTCGTCAGCGGATTTACATGACTATCATCTGATGCGATTTATACGATCATCACATCGCCACGATGTATGATCCGAACGAATTAGATAAATATCGAAGTATGTATCTGGATCGTTGATGAGACCATTAATTCAATAGCTTGTGCTGACGCCTAGCTCAGCTGCTAACAGAATTATATCTAATTTAATTAGATTTTGTTATCGACCCAAATGGCTTCTATTGCTGCCTCAGCTGCAGCAATAACCCGCATTTGTTGTTTATACGGTAACAGTATCTTGCTTGGAAGATTTCCAGCTCACTGTTCCGTTATTCAAACTGTATAGTACCGTTTGTGACTTTTAGTCGACTTTATCGGTTGGAAACTTGCAGTAGTGATCTCAATCACTTCAAGTTCTCCTTCTCCATAGACTAAGACAACATCCTTAGTTCTCTAAGATACTAACGGATGTTCTTAACTTCAATCCAGTGACTATCACTTGGATTGGCCTGTTTGTGAATCCATATGCTCAAAGCGTATGAGACACCAGGTTGCGTACATTTTTCAATGTACGATTTCTCGGAGAGTATTCGAAAGCCAAGCTTTCGCCGATAGTTTTATGGGAATATCATTTCCAAGAAATGACGTATTATCATTATTTATATGACAGCCACTGTCAGTGCGCTCCCACTAACCACCTTATATACACAAGAATCATTTCATTTTAAATTAAATCATAGACCATTATGATTACATCAAACCGATAATTCCAATAACCTACGCTTGCTTTAATCCAAACATGGATCGAATAACCCGCAAACCTTGTTTGCTAGTTTTGGTACGACAAAACCGTCAGGATGTTGTAAACATCCTCCTAAAGGTTTCCTTTTCAGGAAAGCGATTTTCCCGTATAGCTGACATATTTCATAAATGAAACATGCAGCATAAGCAAGCATTATCCAAATGGATTTACCGTGGCAACAGGTAAAATGTTGAATCGTAATCAACACAATGTTGATAACGATACCTTTTCGCTACAAGCCTAGCTTAGTACGTTGGTATGTTGCCTTCCATGTATGTCTTCCTTGAAGACTGATATAGTAACAGTAGGCACAATGCCTTGCGGTACATCAACTAGTATCCAAACTGTTGATATACATGGAATCCATTTCGGATTCATGACACTTTGCCATGATCAGGCAGTTGATGCCTGTATCACTTCCTCATACGTAGTCAGTTGGTATATCTCAAAAGATTAACGTCTTTATAAGGTGAGATCAGAAACCCATACCCCAGGTTGTCTTCTGACTCTCTCCACATACGTGGTTCTTGTGTATTCGAAGATTAATGGTATAGTTTCATCCTTGATGAACTATTCATGTTCCATTAAGATTCGGTGCCTTGAATAGTATTACTCCGATTTTCATCGAGTTTTACTATCCTCCCACTTACCACTGCATATCGGTATTCCTCTTAGGAAAACCGCATGGTGAGCAACAATCTAATTGTTCTCTTGTGAGTTGTATAAGTACTATACTTCGGTATCCCTAGGATAACCTACAATTGGCACTTATCCAATTTTGGTTTTAGTTTGGTATCATCCAAACATATGCCTAGCATACCCAAATTAATCAGGAATGAGAAACCCGGTTTCTTTCCGTTCATATCTAATATGAAATCTGTCAAACAGATTTTATGGAACCTTATTCAAAATAAGTTATGCACTGTTAATGCTTATCCGTTGAAGGAAATAGTAGCTCAGAGCGACTCATGATTAACCTTATCATGTCCAACAAATTTGGTTACTCTGTTCGGACACACCGTCAAACTGACGTGTTCCGGGAGGAGTCCTCATTTGAAAGGATACCATACTCTTTCAAGTATATTAGAAACTTATTGCTTAAGTATTTTCCATTACGGTCTTACCGTGACGGTTTAATACTTTAGCCGATCTATTTGTCTATTTCGTGTCGAAACTGTATAAGTGTCTGATTTGTGTTTCTTCAAAAGAAACACATAACCATAACGTGATGCCACATCCGTATAGGTCACGAAATATTCATATCCACATCTAGCCCAGCTAGACATGGGCCCACTTGCTTCACTATGAACTAGGGCTGACAGATCGGTGGCGTTTGCACTTTTACCAAGTAAAGGTGTTTTAGGCACTTTGCCCAATAAACTATATTCGTAGACTTTATTTGAATAGGATCAAATCAGTCCTAGTATCCACTCTTCAAAAGCGTGGATATACGAGTCTTGTTTGATTGTGTCCCAGACAACAATGCCACAATTAGTTTCATCTGATCAAATCAATTTGAGCTGTTTGTTTGTCATGTTATATATTTGAGATTTATTTATATTCAAAATATAAACTCTGTTATTCACATCTAATGTGTTTATCTCAATATCATCTTTATATAATAAAACACTTTAGTGTTCTAGAATATAAAGGTTCACCCGCAGCGGGTTAAACACTGATATAGAGATAATGTTTCTAGTCAAACTAGTTACATTATAACAGTTTCCAAATTTAGGTACACACCCGAAGGTAGTTCCTAAACTTAGGTACCTACGGTTAAAACAGCGACTTTCGTCCCGTTTCCAGATCGCAGATAAATCTCTATTGAAGTCAGTAACATGTTCATAACAGATTCTGAACATCAATATATATTTATGTATCACACTAAGTATCTAAAATCCAATTTTAATACTAGTAGTGAATATATTTATGACAAACATATTTGAAGTCAGAGCCTTGCTCGTCTTCAATTCCTTCATGTCTGCTTTGTCCAAACGGCAGTCACGCTTCCGCGATCCCGTTTGCCACATTTAGGCAGACATTTTAGGATATGTCATTTATCTTCCCAGAAGATTATAATGATTTTGCCTTTGCCCTTTTCATATTCAAGTAGCCTTTGGCCAAGCCTCGGGTTTCTAGAATATCGAAGTAAGGTGCGCCTTGTGTAACTTGTCTAATTGCAAAGTTTGACTTTATCTCCTTGAGAATAGTCATTAACTCTCCAAGAGTTATTTATTGCAATTTAGTACTTCTAAAATCTAATGATAGATTTATGAAGATCCTTCAATTTCATTATCATACTTTAAGGATCTAATCCTTAGTTCTGATCCAGAAATTAAGGAGTCTACTGCGACAAGCTTAATGGATTAAGCACTAAAGTTATCATTGCATGATCTTCCAAAGATTATGCTCTACTGTTTGCTTAACTCCGGGCTTAGGCTTAATATATTATTTTATCAAATAAAATAACTTATTATTTTCCAGGATCATCCTGAAATTATTCCCAATTTGAAAATTAAACCATTTAAATACATTTTCCCAAGGATTATGTTTTAAATGCTAATCTTTCAATTTTATCTTGATTTTAATAGTCCAACTACTTAATCAACGATTTAGGTACTATTTATTATAATGATTACAATAGTCCAACTATTTAATCAACTATAATTTAATAGATTAAAATCAATTATATTGATTACTATAATCCAATTATAAAATCAACTATAAATGAATAGTTTGAATATAGTCCAACTATTTATTAAAACAACAATTTAAATATTAGTCCAACTAACATTTAGTTATTTTGACGAATGATATTTGTTTGAGCGCGTATAGCAAGTAATTAAACGAATATTGGAAATTCAATTCTTGCCTCCCATTATTTTTCGGCGAGCCTCTAACCCTCTGTCGAGTACTCGGGAAACCGTGTTTCCTAGTGGGCTAGGATCCCGTTAAATATCACACAATCTTGACTTTGACCAACAAATTGTATGATAATTAACTAGGTAGATCTCTAAGATCGATTGGATCCAATCCAATTCCTAGATCCGGTAGGAGGACATCCAAGTCCGAAACATATATCTTATATATGCCAATACATCCAATGTATTACCTAACCTTTTTCCTCTGAATCAACTAAGCCTTGGCTTTGGCACAACAAACTTAGTGATCTCTGTTAAGCGCGACCCATTGACCATGGAAAGCTTCGTAATCAATGTCGATGGACAAGAAGTGGTCTTGACTTTGGCCAACAAACCACAACTTGGACAAGACACTGATATGGAACAAAGCCTTCGTGATTCAAACACATCCTCGATGGACAAAGGCCTTGACTTTGGCCAACAAGCCAATGCCAGTCTCAGATCTTGAGTGAGAATCACTCAATGGAAGGAAAAACGCTTAATATTTTTTAGGGTTTTTCGAGTGCAAATTGGCAACCAATTTATTATCTTAGTTAAGGTCTTATCATCATACACCCTTAAACATGCATTCTAAACACATAATAAAGCGCATATGAAAAAATAATAATGATATGCGGATGGATACTTTACACATTGATCCTAGATCAAATCTCTCTCTTTCTCTCTCCTGCTAGCACATGTATTACTTCTACCCGTTACACTACACTTCTAAAGAAACCTCATTTACATTGAGGGGAATAGGTGAGAAGAGAATACAAAGAATAGAGAGGTAATAAGGCTGGACACGCAGGTCCAATTAATAAATCAAATTTATTACAATAATTTCTAAAATTGTCTCACCCATCTAATATCCATCCGATATACATTATTCATGCATCGCAACCATGTATTCACACAAGCATGTTATCAATCAATCTAATCAAATTAATTAATCTGATAATTAGTGATCATCCAATGTTCAAACAACGATTTGATTTTGCTCGAGTCAAACTCGTTTTGCCAATAAGTACTCAAAGTACATATTCTCGAATAAAATTAAACTACATCATTAAATCCAATTTAATATGTATTTAATTCTAATTCACTATTTAATTCCAAATTAAACATTACACTTTAATAATAAACCTTTTACAACTTAAATTCCAAATTTAATCGTTACGGGTCTCAAAGCCCGTTTAACGTCCAACGTCAATTTAATTAAAGTCCAATGGGCTTTTAATTAATTTCTTAAGGCGTGGACTTTTGGTCAACTCGGGTCAAACCGAATAACCAAAATCCAATCCGGGAGTTACCCCATAAGCCCAGAAATCAATTTTGGCCCATTAGGCCCAATTAAACTTTAAAGGTCCATTAAGTCGCATTTGGGCTTTATGGATGCGGTTTTGGGCCCAATTGGATCCAACCAATTTTTCCTGAACCCAACTTTGTACAACTAAGCCCAATAAGCTCATTTACAACATTAAAGCTCAAATCCAATTTTAAGGCCTAATTAATTAAATACAAAAAATCCAATTTCACATTTAATTAACCTAAAGTGTATATCATGATTAATCACCCAAATTAACATTTCTAAAACATCAATTTATACAATTAATCATGCTCATTTACATCAATTAGTGTCCAACACATTTTGATCAAAATCAAACCCAATTTACATGCATATATGTCTCGGCCAAGGGGGAATTTTATGCCCAAATCAAATTCAATCCAATTAAATTCAATTCAAAATTCATCAAATTGACAATGCATAACACCATGTTATCATCAATTAAGCATACTCAAACATCCAATTTCATCCAAATATGCTCAAATCAATTTTACCTAAATTTTAAGCCCTAAACTTTTCATGGTCAAACCTTGCTCTAGTACCATTGTTGGTTTCTATTAAGGTCCCAAGATCAATAATAAGCATGAAATATGTGTGAATACAAATCAACGAAGTTGCGGAATACTCACATCGATCGGTTGAGCGACGCTTTGACGAACAAAACTCAAAAATCTGCTCATGGAAGGTCACGGCAGTGACAGAAACAGCTCACTGGTTTGGCGTCGATTTTGGTCCTTCGTCAAGCTCCAAGCTTCGTCAAACGACTCCCAGCTCATGGGTGGACTTCCCTATCACCTTCGCATGTCTCTCGGAGTGCTAGCTCTTCTGATTTTTGCCACAAAAACCACACACTCTTGCTCCCCAACTCACGGTTTTGACAGAAAACCATTGAGCATTTTGCCCCCTCCATGGGCGTGAATGATGAAGAGAGAAAGAGATGAGAGGAGTTGTGTTTGGTTGGAAGAAAAGTGAATCTAATACACAACAATTAATTTTTAAAATTAATTACACCTTTTCTCTTTCCAAAAGTCAAGCCTTTAAGGCTCCAACCACCAACATCAACTCCATCAATCCATCAATCAGTGAATAGTGACTGGCGTCAATCACTCAAAGTGAAAGACATACATCACTTGATTGACGAATGATGTGACGCTAGATGCGACTAGTGATTTGACGCTTGATTTGACTTGCGTGCCGCACTTGAATTCGAAATCCGAATGCGCTCGTAAACAATCTCGGGCTCGGGTTCGTTAATTCCAAATTAACGAATTTTCCGTTGCGTCGTAATTAAATGATTACGCCTAGCGAAATCAATATTCACGTCGCTAACGAATTAATTCTAAATTAACTTGTTCGCCCGAATTAAAATCTAATTTTAATTCCGCGTCGAAATCTAATTTCGTTTAATATATCAAATATATTAATTAATCGATTAATTCCAAATTAGTCGTTATCTCTCATTTTATTGATATTTTATCCCAGATAAAATATCTCCGCAATTAATCCCATATTAATTTTCTCTCTTCTAATTAATCCCAGATTAATTTAGAGTGCGAGTCATACGTCATCGGTGAATCTTTGGGAAGCGACCCATGAGATCCCCGGATATGTTGGTAGTAAATTCGGTCGTCGGACTATCCGAACACGTAAGTACCAAGTACTACGTTTATACCGATTTACAAGACAAGGTTGGCCTCTGGCAAAGCGCCATGCCTACCCAATTCTCCGGAAATATCCTTACAGGAATAAAGGATCTATATCAGGCGTAGTATACGTAGTATTGCGTAATTCTGTCCAGTATCAGATGATCACGTGCTAGGCCTGGGGCTGGAATTGTGTCTGCCCCGTACAAAGCACATGTCGGATGTCTGGTGACTAGTCTCTATAATCGGATAAACCAGACCTTGTCATTTTATCCCGATAGCTGCAGCATTTAAGAGAACCAGTCTCCTATCCTACGTGACCATCATCTCCATATGACTGGAGTGACACTTCCGTCTTGACATCACACCCAATACACTACGATTCTCAATATACCCAGTATTGGCGTACACAGAACCTGTTAAAGCCCTGGACGACCGCAACCAAAGTATATTGATTGTCGCAAGTATTGGCGGTGCAAGTCTCAGGTTAAGACCAAATACACCTACCCTGATTTCGGACTTCCATAGACACATAGTCATACTACCAATGGAATTCTCAGGGGGTCTATCCAGAGCGAAGCTGTTTCCCGTACCATCGGTAAAACACAACCTCCTATTACACTTCTATGAGTATCCTATACCCAAATATATGAGAACTATGTCGTTGTGCCCTCACAACGCACACAAGTGTAATACTAGTCTTTTACGCATTTATCGATGTTCAATCTCGACAATGCTCTGACTAGGGATATTTAATGATTTATCCTTCGTGGACTGATAATGTCTCATATCATTCTCCGTCCAGGAACAAATCACAGGGACCTCCTATCATTTATACATCTATGTGATCTAATCGCAAATGATAAGAGTGCAATTTCATTTGTCACATAGTTAATTTGTATAACAACATCATGATCTGTACAAATAGTGACGATATGGGTCATAATTGTCTAATAGAATGACCACTATGCTACTCGACTCGAGAAGATTCTTATGGACGTTGGTGTATCATCTATTAGGAAATCTTTAGTGAATCGTTCAGTATTTATCAAATAAACACCTACACATCCATACGAGTCTCCCAAGACTCATGGTCTCAGCGGATTTTACTAACCGACCCGTGTTAGTAAATCTTGACCATGAACTTTATTTGATAATATACTTCTAGTAGCGACACTTCTCAATGTCAATTACAAACTACTTTGTAACTGCGCACTACAAAATATATTATCGGGTCTTTGTCTAATATATACATATCACTAAACCATATTTAGTTTCAATCTAATCGTAATTAGATCGAATATGTATATAAAAGCAAGAAATAATACCATAAATAAGTAATATTATGGAAAAATGAATTGTTCGTATTCATGAATCGGACATAAATACGATCTGGATTGGCACTCCGAGCACCAACCCTAACATTATCCTCTACTATTAAGTTCAGGTTATTCTACTAAAACCCTAAAACCGAACCTCGTTACTGTAAATATATTTTATATCAAAACTCATCGGCTTCCACCGATATAATCACTGCATATAGAATGACCTCCCCCGAGTATCTCATAATTAGAGACATGTCATAATATTTGTTATACACTTCTAATTATTTTTTATAAGTACCATTAATTCTCTAATGAATAATTTATTCATAACTTTATGAATTTTATCTTTTTATTAGTAATAAAAAAATTCGAGGTCTAATTATTCAAGTATCGAATCAACTCTTAAAGAAGATAATCATCTACTTCTCGCAAGGAGTGCACTTCGTATATATATAGAACATCTACATAACAAACAATGCCCCTAAAGTATGTAGTTATCGGTCGGGATTACTACACCAACCTCATATTTGTAAATCAAATGACATGACCTATCATGCATGAATTCGTAGCACACAATGGATTCAGATCAAACCATATAAGATCATCTATTAGACTGATATGAATTTCTTTGTTTAGCGGATATTAAAATAAATTCATTTCTGTCGTGGTCCAATTCAATTCTCATGTCACCACATGAACAATCCAATATCAATGTTGTTATGCCATTATGGAATGGACCGCAGTTGTATACACCACAAACAAAGTGCTCGTCTTTGTTTGCTATATACGAACTAATTAGGATTACTAATTTCATACTTAACTTCTCTTATGTATAACACTTATATACCAAGTGTGAAAGTACATTAGTAATCAAGCGCATACATAATTAAAATCAACAATTTGATGAATAAAAATTACATCGTTCATTAATTAAAAACAATTCTTATATTATGCTTTATGGCATACATCCCAACACGATAATAATCCACATCCTTGAAGTTTTGCAGGAAAAAAAAAAGAGAGAGAGAGAGAGAAAGAAGCAAGGCAAGGCAAAAATATTACTAACATTCAAATGAGAATCATGGACTTGTATAAATTTCAGGAGAAAAATAATAAAATCTTACTAAAATATTTGAGTACAGTATATTACATGAGCTTTGTTACATAAAAACAAAATTGAATGAAAATAAGCATTTGCTCTAGACAAATGAAGGGAAATGAAATAGGTCATGCATGGAAATGTATTCAACTTCTATATGCGCTAGACAGGTTAATAAAAAGCCACTACATCATATCCTATCCAAGCATAGTTTAGCAATAACATTTGAATGTTCCTTAAAGATATCAATCCAAATTGCACTTCAATGAGATAAATAAAGGACAGCATCCTCATTCGATGGACAAAAACAAACTAACAACTGAAGTTCAATATATAAACTAACATTGTAATATGTCAAAAATAAACAGAGTTTCAAATTGCAAAAATTTCATATGGTCAACTTCAAAAGAGTGCAAAGAGATCAACGCCAACCAAGATATTGATAATACCACCACATTCTTCGATAACAAACGAAACAGAAACAGAAACTCTTAACACAGAGTTCTAATCTTCCTCCTCACCCTCATTCTCCGCAATGTTGAAGTATCTTAATTCATAAACATTGCGGTCCTTGTTGGAAGAAATTACACGAAGCCAATCACGCACATTGTGCTTCTTCAAATACTTCTTTGTCAAGTACTTCAGGTACCTACATGAGTCCAAATAGAGATTCATTGACTCCATGATTCAAAATTCATTATTACCCTGATTGCAGATTTGAATTTTGGGAAATTATCAATTTTCAGTCCGAAATTGTTACAAGAGTTTTCCAATCAAAGTTGCAAAAGTGCATCGTTTTCCACACGGAACCTAACAAAATTTTATAATTTTCCACTGAAAATTGTTCAGGTGGAAAAATGATAAAGTAAAAAAATATTGTAATAATTTCAGACTTCGCTCTCTTTACCCCCATTTCAAATTAATATAAACTAAAAATTTTATTCTGAAATTTGACATTATTTTTAAGCAAGCTCTACGTTCTAACTAAAAAGTGTAACAATCTAAAAAAACATTGTATTTTTTTAATTTATTAAAGCAAAGGACATAATGGACGCGTTTGGCAATAATTACAAGTGCTTTTCACAAAATAAAAAAAAAATAAAAAAGCAATTACCTTTTGGAGAAGTTGGAATCGGAAGTGACAGTGATTTTGGTCTTGTCACGGGTGACGGTAACGGTATCGCCGAGAGCTCCGGCTTTGCCACCAACTTTGATGCGTTCTTGGAGGAACTTTTCGAGGGAAGCAATGTCCATAATCTTATCCTCCACTGGCTTCGCACAGTCAATGGTGAAAGCTGCGCCTTTCTTCTTTCCCTTGGCCGCACCACCGGCCGTTCCGCTTCCTCTGCTCATTTTCCTCAATTGATTGGTCCTCTACGAAATATCAAAACGACGACGAATTAGGTAATGAAAATTATGAGAGAAACAGAGAGATGAGATAGTCACCTTCTTGGACGATTAGGATTTTGTGTCCGCCGCTTAAATGAGAGAGAATATTATGAGTTAGGGTTCGGATTTTATATGCAGTTGAGTTATTCAATTGGGAAATAGCTTGATTGATAAATGGGCCGTGGCCCGTAAAGTTGTTAACCTCTTTCATTTTGAGTATTTATGAGGTATATTTAATTGAGATTTTAAAAGATTTTTTTGGGTTAAATAAGTCTTGTGGTATTTAATTAAGATTTTTAAATAATCTAAAAATTATTGTGGTATTCCATTAAGACTATTAGGATTTTTTAAAGAATGTATCCAAATCTAGTGATATTCAATCAAGACTTTAAACAAGTAATAGAAAATCTTATGGTATTAAAAAACATAATTATTTTGAATAATTTTTTTATATGTGTGATTGTATGAGACTTTTTAGTGAGAATTATAAATATCAAACTCTATAAAAAAAATCATAGCCTAACCCATGAGACTTTTTACATAAGATTTTTTTTACTGTTAGAAAACAGAAGATGAATATACATGTTAGCTCTTCGTGAACAAGTTACTTGGTTATTAGTAATTTCTTCTTTTTTTCTTTCAAACAAAACAATATGACTTTCTTTTAAATACAACTAGTAATGTCCTTCCTCCAACCATTTTTTTTAATGAATTTCATTTTCGATGAGGAAAATTCTATCACTTTTAAAGATATTTTCCTAGATTTTATTTGAGGCCAGCAGAACTTCTTCAATCTGATAGATGATAATGTACAAAAGAAATTTAGCACAACAATGATTTTTTTTCCTCGTTTTCTCGCTAATTTTTTACTTGTATTTTTTTTAAAAAAAAAGTCAAATTTAAGGAAAAAAACAATATTTATCAATTGTTAAGATCACTGATGCCAAGGTGTTATCTTTTATTCCTAGGTCAGAGACATGACATTCTGTCACATAAACTCATAAAATAATCTGTGATAATTAAGCATTTTCATCAGTAAAGTTATATACACTGCTAGTAAAATATTGATAGATTGCTTAAGTTCAGGAAATATTACCGCCAACATAGCAGGTAAAGAAAATATAGTTGTAATGGTTGAGGCATCCCCACCTAACCATGATAGAAATTATAGCATTGTTAATTCAATGGAGGGGTGATCTGCTCGAGAATGGCCCAAGAAAAGAATGTCTCATTGAACTAGATAGACATTACTCATAATCAGATTAAAAGTTGGTTAGTTAGTGTAGGCATTGAATTTTTTGCATGTGAAACCCGATGATGAGTCTCAGTTGGAGGCACTACCTTTTTAGCTAAGGATAATGCGGGAAACGGAGGTCGGAAGGGGAAATTCAGAATAAGTACGTCATCAGACTCATTTCGCAAGTTCACTGTCTTCGTTACTTCGTTCGAACGTCAGACAGATTACAGACGTTCATGTAGCGTTCGAATGGGCGTTCGAACGGCGTCGGTATTTCTGGTTTTGCTTCTAGCCTCGCACCCCAGCCCAATTAGCCCCCCAAAGCCCATAAAACACATCCCAATTAATAAAATACATTTAAAACACATGGGAAATTAAATTAAATATTAAATAAGATAATTAAACCATTTACCAATTAAATAAAACAGAAAATATAATCATACCTAATTAAGATAAATCAAATATATTAACTTCCTAACTAAACAAATCACATACTAAATTAAAAAGATGTCATGCCTAATTAAAATCAATCATAACAAATTAAAGATATTGACTTCCTATTCTAGCCAAGATTTGTCCCCCCTCAATCTTTGACTTTCCTTGCTCAAACACCAAATCATATCTCTTTTTAATGCCAAAATCCCTTCCTTGTGAGACAAGGTGAAGCCCTAGCCCTTCTCTATATAAACAACCCCCAACCAAAGCCATCCTCTCCTTCACACAATATCATTGACGGTAATAGCATAAAGAAGTAAAAACAATTTCTCTCATACACCTCATTTAATAACCGAAGCACACATATCTCTCAAATCACACCTAAGACATTCCTCCAAGCCTTCTGTTGCACGCCCAAGAGACCTCCAAACTCTCCCATTGCCGCACAATACCCTCTCCAAACAGTTCAATCCGTAGCCCACTTACACAAACCGAAACTGACCCAAACCAGTCCCTAAATCACGCCCAAACAACAGTAATTTAACCCCTAAAACAGCAGCAAAATACACTTAAAACATTCCCTATAAACCTTAAAGTAGTAACATAAAAAACTGCACTCCTATTAGCCCTCAAACAGCCCTTAAAATCCTCAAAACAGTAACATAAAAACTGCATTCATAATCCTTAAAATAATCACACAAGACTACACTAAAAACCCACACAAAAACTCGGAAAAATCCGTTGAAACGTCAAAACAGGTGACCTGAACAGCAAGCAGCAAAACAGAGGCCGAACAGTAGCAGAACGGAGTTCAAACCGCAAGCAAAACAGCAAAGCAGTGAGCTAGGACGATAAACTAGTGAACCGGAGAAGTTGAGGAGCTGTACCCTTCCGACGTCCGTGAAACGCAAGCCTGAAAGTTGGCAAAAAGGTTAGACCTGAGGGTATCTTTCACACTCGCTTTTTGTACTATTTATTAAATATTGCTTGCTTGATTGTCATGTTGAAATGCATGTTGTAGCCCTTGAGTAGATAAATATGCATGAATTATGAGATGTTGTATGTTGTGGCTGTGAAATAAAATGAGAGATGTGTCAACTCTCGCGGTATATCGGATGGAAACCCGGACATAAATTTCATAGCCGATTCCGAATGGACGGTAATATGATCTGTACTCAGGACACAACTCCACGTACCGTTTGAGTAAACGGCACCCTCTTTTGTCTTGTGTTGCTTTGGTTTATTTATTTTTCGTCACTTGAATTCTGCATGTTGCTTATTTATGCATGATTCAATCGAGCGCATGGGCTTAGTAAGTGGAATGAAAGATCCCATATGGGGAGGGGTTAAAGCCCTTTACCACGATGCTTTGCCGCGCCGGTTGATGTGTGTCCGGTTGAATGCAAGATACGTTCAATCGGGCATACTAAGTTTGATATTATTGTGTTTAATTCTTTGTATGCATGACTCAATCGAGCGCATGGGCTTAGTAAGTGGAATGAAAGATCCCCTATGGGGAGGGGTTAAAGCCCTTTACCACGATGCTTCGCCGCGCCGGTTGATGTGTGTTCGGTTGGATGTAAGATGTGTTCAATCGGGCATACTTAGTTTGATATGATTGTCTTTATGTTTTTATGCATGGTTCAATCAAGCGCATGGGCTTAGTAAGTGGAATGAAAGATCCCCTATGGGGAGGGGTTAAAGCCCTTTACCACGATGCTTTGCCGCGCCGGTTGATATGTGTTCGGTTGGATGTAAGATGTGTTCAATCGGGCATACTTAGTTTGATATGATTGTCTTTATGTTTGTATGCATGATGCGATCGAGCGCATGGGCTTAGTAAGTGCGATGAGAGGTCCTCTAATTGAAGAGGTTAAAATCATTTACCACGATGCTTCGCCGCGCCTCGCAGTGTACTGTTTGCCATTTATGTATTGCGTCTCATTTCATGCATCAGGTCTGTTCCCGTTCGAACGCATTTACGAACGCAACTCGAACGCGCATGCATTTTTACCTTATCATGCATCAGGTCTCATCTCTGTTCGAACGCGTTCACGAACGCCATACGAACGTGAGCATTCTGTTTCATTTCCGTTCGAAAGCGTTCACAAACGCTATACGAACGTGAGCATTCTGTTTCATTTCCGTTCGCACGCGTTTACGAACGCTACTCGAACGAGAACCTTCTGTTTACCGTTCGAACGCGTCTACGAACGCTGCACGAACGCCCACGGTAAACAGATCCTCTTGCATCACATTACGACATGTCCATCTTAGCACGTAGTTCCCATTTTTTACGTTATGCATTTGTATTACCTCTCTATTTGTCTATTTCTGTTATGTGCTTAAATATCATTTCTTAATACGCATGCTAGTAAGAATGCTATTTGTTTGCGCTTCTGTGTCCACCAATGCGTTCATTAACTTGTATGCTTGCCGTATGATAAACCTTATGTATGCAAATTGAGACATAGATTACATGCAAATAGGCTGTATGCAAATTCGAATATGTGTTACATATAAATTTAGATGAACTTGTTTATGTATGTATGTGGATTTAGAAGCATGATATTCTTAGAAATAAGTGTTACTTAAGCCTGATTAAATTATCATATAAATCCTTTCATTACAAGTGGCATAAGTAAGGGACCATTCTGAACCCAACGGTTTGAGGTCTTCCCTTGCGAGGGGTGAGTGCGGCCTTAAATCTTTGTCCCGGTTCACACCGGGTGGCGACTCCATTATTCTCCGGTTTAGTCCCCCGTGGCTATTCCGTACTCCCGACCGGGCCGCGAGCCCGGGACAGCATGCGTCGCCCAGTTTCTGTGTCCCCACAGTTAGCATCTTAAAAGTATATATATATATATATATATATAAATCTTATGTGGTCTTTTCAAATCTTTTAAATTCTTATGATATAAATCTTTTAAAATCCAATAAGTAAAAAAATCCTGATTAAAAAAACTTTAACAAAATTTTATAAGTCATTATATTCTTAAATAGTCTTTTAAAATCCATTGGACTTATTTATTCATAAATAATCTTTTAAAATCTCAATTGAATACACTCCCCGTAGTTACTTGAAAATTATATTTATTTTTATTTTTTTGGAATAATGCCACTTCTACTTCCCCTTATTATTATCTTACATACATACCAGTACTAGGGGTGGCAATTTGGGTCAGGATTCGTTTATTCGTTCGATTTGATTCGCTTTAAAGCGAATACGGGTTTGGAAAAATGGATTCGTTTAATAAATGGGTCAATTCGATTCGATTCGTTTATTAAACGAATCAAATCTGAATTTGAGGTCATCAATTCGTTTATTCGTTAAGGATTCGTTTATTAAACGAATCATAAACGAATCGAATCCGAATCGAATTCGTTTAATACCCGTTTAATATTATTACAAATTTACCCTTAAATTTTTCAAATATGTGTTTAATTGTACGAGGGATATTTTAGTAATTTACGTTTAACCTAAAAATTTTGCTTAATAACATTTCCCTTCCACTTCCAGCAACCGCCTCTCTAAACCTAAAACTCTCTCAATTTAAAGTCTAAACCTAAAACTCTCTCAATCTCAATCGACAATCGCACGGCGCACGCTCTCCAGTTCTTCTCACGCACGCTTCACGCTTCGGTTCCTCTTCTTCTACAGCCTTCACGCTTCAGTTCTTCTTCTTCAGCCTTCCCGTAAGATTTTGGTTTGTTAATTTTATTTCATATTGTTAATTTTACGTTTTTTTTGGGCCTGCTCTTCCTCCTCCTCTCTTACGGTGGTCAACTCAATATGTTTTGGCTTGGCTTCAACTCAATATGTTTCTTCACAATTTTGTTTAATGTTCAGTTTATCTTGACTGGAGTGATTAGAATTAGATCATGTGCTTTGATTGCTTTGTGATGTTTTATTTCCCCTATTTCTTTCTACTTGTTAATGAGAGCACCAATTAAAGAAGGTTGTTTTATAATCAACATCATTATTGAGAATGAGTGAAAATGATGGCAACGTTGAGCAGGCGCTGAAGGCAATCAATCATTTCAAAAGCCAATGTAGATTTCAAATTAGGTCTTTTTATCTCACAATCCTCTCTGCATCAGAATTTCACAGATTTAAAGTCTAATTAGCAGTAAATTTCAGTAATACTTAAGAAACAATAAATGACTAGCTATACAAATTTGGTAATTTTTCTTCTTATTTATGAAGTTGTAATATTTTGTATATATTTAGATTGTTAGATATCGTTATAACCAGACTTGAGTCTTATATTTCTCTAGATATACCTTATATTTGTATTCAATCCGTGATGACATTTGCTGTATTATCGAATTAATTTTTGTGTATTTCCAATTGTCTAAAGACTGTTTTATGGGTTATGTGTGACTTTGTAACTTATGGGGCTAGTTGTTTCTGTCTATTTCCAATTCTGTTATACTGCTGATCTGTTGTTGCTGAGATGTTATTGTTTATTGATGTTTGGGTTTGTTGTTTCTGATTTTTGGTAGTGCGAATTTGGGTTGTTGTACTTGCTATATATTTGCTGATTTGAGATTTACGCTGCTGTATTTGCTGATCTACTACTACATTTACTTCTTTTTATTTACAGGGAAATGGATATCAATGAAACTGATATGGTGTACACAATTGATGACTCTCCAAGCATTGATGATTTAGATAATTCAATTGAAATGGAAGAGGAGATGGAAAAAAGTTTGCCAGCAACAAATGAAACACAATCAATTTTGAAAGAAAAAGGAGCACGATCAAGGAAACTAACTTCAAATATTTGGTCTTTGTTCTATTAGTTGCCAGGAAAGCATTTTCCAGACAAAAAACCGAGATCGAGATGTAGAAAGTGCGGTATTGAGTACATAACTGTAACTTCTTCTGGCACAGGTAATATGAAAAGACATTTACAAGTTTGTCCAAAATTGAAGATGCGTGATCCCAAACAGATGATGTTAGATCATGGTGATGGTAATATGTTAACTCGTGTTCCAAAGTTTGAAGCTTATGTTTTTCGTGAGTTAGTATCTATTGCCATTATCATGCATGATTTGCCATTTCAGTTTGTTGAGTATGAGGGTATTAGGAAAATGATGAAGTATTTGTGTGATGAAGTGCCATTTATCTCTAGGAACACTGCAAAAGCTGATGTGCTAAAGATACACAATAGGGAAAAAGTGAATATTAAAAGCATGTTAGAACAAACTCCTAGTAGAATATGTCTAACTACTGATCTATGGACTTCTATTACTACATATGGTTATTTGTGTCTGACTGCACATTTCATAGATAAAGAATGGAATTTACATAAAAGAGTGTTGAATTTCTGTGAAATGCCAACTCCACATACTGGGATAGCATTGGCTGAGAAATTATTGTCATTGTTATGTCATTGGGGTATTGAGAAAAAAATATTTTCATTGACAGTAGATAATGCTTCCAGTAATGATGTTTGTGTTCTTATGTTGAAGAGTCAATTGAAATTAAGGAATGCTCTAATATCTGATGGGGATTTTTTTGTATTCGATGTTGTGCTCATATACTCAATTTGATTGTTCACGATTGGTTGAAAGAAATAGAAATAGAAATAGAGAAAGCTCGTGATAGTGTGAAATATGTCAAAGGGTCTCAAACTAGGAAAAGAAAATTTTTGGAGTGCGTTAAGCAAGTATCTCTAGATGAAAAGAAAGGGTTAAGACAAGATGTTCCTACAAGATGGAATTCCACTTTTCTTATGCTTGAGGGTGTAGTATATTATAAAAATGATTTCTGTCATTTACAATTGAGTGATTCTAATTATAAGAGTTGTCCTTCTGAAGAAGAGTGGAGAAAAATTGAGAAAATTGGAAAATTCTTGTCTATGTTTTATGAGATTACATGTATTTTCTCCAGGACAAAGTACCCCACTTCAAATTTGTACTTTCCTAAGGTGTTTGCAGTTAAAGTAAATTTGGATCAATTAGTGGCGGATGGAGATGATTACATGAAAAGTATGGCCAAGAAAATGATCACAAAATTTCAAAAGTATTGGTTTGATTTTTGCACCATTTTAGCAATAACTTGCATATTAGATCCTCGATATAAGATGTCATTCATTGAGTTTGCCTATAAAAAAGCTTATGGTGAAGATAGCCTATAAAAAAACTTATGGTGAAGATTCACAGGAGTTAAAAAATGTTCAAAATAAATTATTTTCCTTATTTGATGAGTACCGATTGGCCGAACCATCCTCCTCTTCGTCCACTCTTACCCAAGAAAACCATGTTGGTACAAGTTCAGGACGTAAGGAAAATGCATTGAACCAAAGCTTGGATATCTTTAAGGTAAATTTATTAGTTATACTTGTTTTGGCTTTATATTATTATTACTATTATTATTATTGAACCAAAGCTTGTATATCGTTTGATTATTCCTATTTGTACTTGTTTTATAGGAGTTCGATGACTTCCAAAGCTTGAATTTTGATTCATTTGTACGAAAATTTGAATTGGAACTTTATTTGGATGAACCACGAGTTGATAGAAGTATTGAATTAGACATTCTAAACTTTTGGAAAGTTATCCTACTCTTGCTTCCATGGCTCGTGATATCTTGACTATTCCAATATCCACTGTTGCATCAGAATAAACTTTTAGTGTTGGTGGTCGAGTTCTCGATCAATTTCGAAGTTCACTAAAGCCAGATACGGTGGAAACGATAATAACCACAAGAGATTGGATGTTCGGAGAGATTGGTAAGTGATCAATCTCTTATTTTATATGGATTATAGGATATTTCACATTCTATATGTTAACTTTCACATTCACTTTTATATGGATTATAGGATATTGATCATTAGATGAAACTCTTGCATGAAATTAATCTTGTAGAATTTATGAATGCTGATATTTATATTTATTTGCATGTTTTATTAACTATATGGATTATTTATATTTATTTATAGAAAATCGTCCAGTCACCATGAACCAACTTACTGAAAATATTATGGAAATGAGCATTAACAATACTACTCCATCAGCAGAGAGTGGCACTAGTCCTAATGATTATGTGCAAGTTTGACGGTAAAATTTTTTCTCTTAACTCTTTTTCAAAAAGATTTTTTTTTTTAAAACATAACTCAATAATATAATTTTATTTTATTTGCAGGATTTTCATCCCGGAAGATAATGATAAAGAAGTTTGCCTTTACCGTCTCAATATGTATTGAGATTTTTATCAAAATGTTTTTTGAAGATTTTAAGTGTTATTAATTATTATGCAATTGATTTGTAATTTGAATTTTGGAGCTTGTTTTATGGATTTTAAGACTATAACCATGAATATGGTATGGAATTGATGGTTAGATTTTGACATTTTGTATTTTATTTTGATTAAATGAATCGAATACGAATCGAATACAAAATTCAATTCGTTTAATTTTGATATAAACGAATGGAATGCGAATAATAAACGAATCAGATGTGAATAGTAAACGAATCGGATGCGAATAGTAAACGAATCAGATGCGAATGGTAAACGAATAATAAATTCAATTCGATTCGTTTGATTTATGTAAACGAATAAACGAATCGAATACGAATATTCGTTTATTAAACGAATCGAATTCGAATCCTAATATCAGGATTCGTTTAATAAACGAATCGAATTCGAATTTAGTGCATTACAATTCGATTCGTTTAGAATTCGTCACGAATTCGATTCGTTGATTCGTTTTACCACCCCTAACCAGTACTGCTTATTAGGGGTGTTCATGAGTTGGATTGGGTCGGATTTTTTAAATTTTGTAAGACTCGATTGGGTCGGGTCAAGCGGAGATCGGGTTGCGGGTCGGGTCGGGTCGGCCAAAAAAATAATTTTTTTAATGAATTAATTATTTTGAAATATAAATATTAGTTATTTTATGTCCCGAAAATTATCATATATATAAACTTTATATTATAAAATTTTAATACAAAAAAACTTTATACGGATAGAAATTATGCGTATTTTATGCTTGTTTAGTGGACAACAAAGTTTGCATAACCATGAGATTCAACAAATCAATTTTTCTGCATCACAGTCTTAATGTGTCATTCCTAAATTAATTCACTAAATTAATTTTTATGAACATTTCAGTAAACCAAAAATGTCTCAAACGAAGTTTGCATATATGAACATTACAAATTTTTCAATGTTCATATTGTACATTACTACTGAGCCTCATGCTTAGTAAAATAAATATTAGTTTATTCTTGTACTTCTTGTTTAAAAATTAGCTATGCGGATAGAAATTTTTGCAGTTTGTATAATGCACCAGTAATTTTTCATAACTTTATATTATAAAGTTTTAATACAACAAAAGTAATAAATAAATGAAATAATAGTAAAAACTTTAAAAAAAATAATAAAATTTTTAGAAAAATAATAAAAATATCATAGGGTTGGGTCGGGTCGGGTCGGGTTTTAGTATCAGACCCGTTGCCCAACCCGTAAATTTCGGGTCAGGTGAAATTTTTTTATTTTTTTAAACCCGCGCGGGTCAGGTCGGGTCGCGGGTTGACCCGACCCTATGAACACCCCCATCACTTATCCCCTAATGTTCTATAAATATTTCATTATCCCTCCCCTCAAAAGATAAGGTTCTTTTATAATTTTACTCTTAAATACTACCATTTTGACATCATAATTAATATATATATATATATATAACTTAAACGTTTTTAAGTCTCTCTATCACGTTACGTGACAGCTCACTATTAAATTTTATTAAATTATAATTAAATTAATAAATCTATTAAATAAGAAATCTATTACAATAACAATACATTAAATTACAAAATTAAAACATCCCTAAAATTATATTTATTATTAAAAATTAAAATGAGAAACCTATTATAAAATAAAAACATAATCTCTTATTAAAATAAGAAACTTATTAATTTAATAAATGCCATATAATCTGACGAGGAACACACTTGGATGATTAGGTCAAGCAAACCTCACGCAACGGATAGAACCCCAAGAACCGCGAATTTGATTTTGTAGGAACAAAACCCTTCCAAGGCCACAAAGCACTTGTCTTTGAGAACCCTTAAAGATGATGTCTTGTTTGTTCTGCTAGCACGGAGACGCCACTAAGGTTGTCATGCCTTAGATAAGTCAGATTGCGTGAAATAAAGGGAATCCCTCCCGTAAACTTAAATTTTGGCCATAACCATTCTTAGAAGAATTTCGAAAATGGTGGATTCTTTTCATTAAGGAAGACAAGTTATAATATATAGTACAAGGCAAGTTACTAAAATGCATTTAAAAGTAAAAATCAAAATCAACAAAGGTGGCAAGCTTACCTAAGTCAATAAAAGTGGTTATCATGATTACAAATGTTAAAAGTAAAAAATTAACAAAGGTAAAAAAATCAACAAAGGTGGAAAACTTTTCACAAATGACCAAATTATCCCATTTCTACAAAATCCTTCAAATTTCGTGGGCTTCATCTAGCAATGCCCAAATCATGTGTCTCAAGCCCATTAAGCCCTGTGTAACTCGAATACTTGGAGTCGGACTTGATTCTGCTTTATTCGTCAAAAATGTACTTGACAGAAGAATTATTGGTGCGTCAATCTGATATGACTTGGGTAAAGTGGAATAGCTTTGGAATCCCTCCATTGAAGCCTTCATGTGACGCCAATGTGCCTCTAAAATATCCGTCGCATTTGGCCATATAACTATGAGTTAATCTCGTCATTGTTTCTCTAATCCTTTTGATTTAATTAATAAATAATTAATAAATAAGAAACCTATTATAAATTAAAAAAATAATCTCTTATTAAAAATAAGAAACCTATTAATTTAATACTTGACACATAATCTCTACTATTAATTTTTTATTATTAAATTATAAAATTAAAATATCTCTAAAATTAATTTTTTATTTTAAAATTATAAAACTAAAATAATAATTATTAAAATAAGAGATCTATTACAATATAAAAATAGAATCTCATATTTATTATTAAATTATAAAATTAAAATATCTTTATAATTTTTTATTATTAAATTATAAAATTAAAATAAGAAACATATTACCATATAAAAAAACATAATCTCCTATTAAAATAAAAAATTTATTAATTTAATTAAGTAATAATGTAATTTCTTATTATTAAATTAAAAAAAATGGTCTCATTAAAAAAAAAAACCATTAGTGGTACCTAATCTTTACAATTAATTTTTTTATTACCTATATTAATAAAAAGATATATTGTAATCTCCTATAAAAAAAAATATATATATATATATGTGTGTGTGTGTGTGTGTGTGTGATATTTAATCTTTATAATTATTTTATTATTATTAACTTATGAAATTAAAATAAAAACCTATTACAATATTAAAACATAATCTCTTATCAAAATAAGAGACATAAATAATAGTTATCCACAAAAACTAGCCAATTTTTTTAGTTTTTGGATATATTGTTATTTGTTAATTTACTTTGAATTATTTTTATAAGTTTTTTTTCATGATTTTTTTTAATTTTTTTATTGTGTTTCATGATGCATACTCTGATTATTAGCTTTTGCACAGTGGCTGTCAAGATTTCAAGTTCGATAATAAAATTTAAGTTTAAATTGAATAAATTACATTAAATTTCATTGGAATTCATACGAAAGAAAATTAAATGTTTTTAAAATTATTTATAACTATGAATATGATTTCAAATGAGAGAGTAAGACGAGAGAGAAACTCTAATGTGAATTAGAAATACTATTTTAGAATTGATAGACAAACAAATGAGATATAAATACTAAGTATAAGTAAACTAATTGTCTCATTTAAACTTTAAAATCAACTAGATTTAGATTATTTATTAGATCAATACTTAAAATAGTATTAAGTTTTGTTATGATATGAAATTATAGTCAAATATATTCTCGCATAAAGTGCGGGTCCTACACTAATGTATTATAATGTTAACAAGAGAGGAAGTGACATTCTCTTTTTTTTAGAACATATTAATTACTTTTAAAAATTGTACTTTCTAGATTTTATTATTTCATTACAAATAATAAGAGAATTCAAATATCTCTATGCTAATAATTGTACGAGTTTTTTATCCACTTACGCCATCGAAAGGAATCGAACTCAAGATTTATTTTATGAAATAAGAGTATTTTGTGTCTTTACAAAACGAGGAATCAAAATACTTTCCCCATGGGAACCACTAAAATATCTTGTGTTAATGGCATAGTACAAATATACGAATCTAAAATAGATCGGATCTACTTTTAAAAATTTAATTTAACAAATTTCTTATAAATTTATTACATAAAGTTAGATAACAGGTCTCTTTGATTGTAAAAATATCCAAACTGTGTTATTAAAACAATTAATTACCTAATTCGTTTGCCAATAGCGGTTTTGTTCTGTGAATGAAAAAGCGACTTCCTTTTTCAAGATTTATCTTACTTTTAAGACAAAACAAAATGTTAATCAATTAACAGACAATTATTCAATGTAATTGTTTTATGCTTTAACCAGCACATAACAATTTTCCGAAAAAGTCCAAATAAAATGAATCAATTCGAGGCATAAGAAAGGTGATTGAAGAACACAACAAAATTCCAACCAATGTTTTCTTCTCCATCGTACATAAATTGTCCCCAGTAACTGTCTACCTTCCCACATTTCACTGCTACTGCTCTCTCTATTTTGCTTCTTGTTCTAGCTTCTGACTTATCTGATTCACTGTAATGGGGGGCTGGCAGGGACTTCGAGGGTAGTTCCGGCTTGAATCTGGCCCCAGCCGATAAGACGCCAGTGCTTCTCAACTCGCCGACTGAGAGCAATCTTCTCCCCCTTACTGGTGCACACTGGAGCCGTAAGCTGGAGTTTTGCCAAATCATTCTTTACAGCAATAACTCTAGCACCAGTCGACATGGAGCCTATGTTCAACATGAGAATCTCTTGCTTAGTAAGTTTTGAGACCTTTCCCTGCCTTTCTGAGCCCTTTGTCCTGACACCCAAAAGCCGGCGCAACAGAAAGAAGTTCACCTGCAACATCAGGCATCAATGGACTCTTTAGAATCAATTTTTTTACCAAACAACAAATTCTTATGAGATATTTTGTACAGCAAGCAAACAAACACATATTTTGAAACATCTCCAGAGGTACAAAAACATATATATCCCAAATAAAGACGCACTTGCACCAAGGACATGATTATTCCATATGTCAAAACTCAGCCAAGCATATGTAAACATACACTGAGCATAATCAATTCAAAATATTTTTGTGGGTGCCATTTAGCTGAGTTGGTAAATCTCATGTGTTGAAAACAAGAGATCCAAGGTTCAAACCCTGCTCACATGGGTGAAGAGGGAATTGGGTCGCCATTAGGCTAAACTATAAAAAGAAAAAAAAAAAAAATTAAAAAATATCATAAAGGTTTTTCTTACCTCAAGCTCAACAAAAACTTCAGGGAGTGACCCAACCTCCCCCAGGACCTGACCCACCAATCTATCAGCACGTGTCAGAGTAGGATCCATGGTTGTACCAACCCCAATGAGACCTCCCGGCACTGCAAATTGTAGCTCATTTTGCTCAGCATACAATGAAACAATTCTAGAATATATAGGTGTGCACTTGATGTTCCCACTCTCATCTTTGACAACTATACCAGGACGAACCTCAATAAATTGGTTTACCTTCAAAACACCCTGCAAAGAAACAATTCGCAGTTAATCAGCTTGGGGAAAAGACATAAGATATATATATATATATATATATATAAATAGTTTGATGCCTTAATTTGTTTTTTAAGACTACAATTTTATCACAAATGTTCACAGTCAGAGTATCTGCAACCTTAACAACAAGCATGGTCGGCAAGAAGAATGGCAGTCAAAACTGACTAATGATTAAAAAAATACCCTCAGGATGCTGCCACCAGCAACACCACCTCTTATATCATCAACCTCGAAACCAGGCTTATTGACATCAAAAGATCGAATTACAATCATATTCGGTGGATCGATAAAGTTCCTCTCTGGAATGGGAATTTTTTTCACAATATATTCGCATACAACATCAATATTGTACTTCAGTTGTGCAGAAATTGGCACCACTGGAGCACCATCAGCAACAGTTCCCTGGTACAAGAGAAATTTAAGCAATGAATTCAGTAAAATAAATTTTACTTGAATGATACAGAAAATTGCACCAGCAAATGATAATCACGTTATATACAAAAGCTGAAATTATAGGGATATCTTTTTTTCAATGAGAATGGTCTGAGAACAAACCTGAATGAATTTCTGGATAGATTCATGTTGGTTGATGGCTACATTTTCCTGAATAAGATCTACTTTATTTTGAAGAATTATGATATGTTGGAGGCGCATGATTTCAACAGCAGCCAAGTGCTCAGATGTTTGTGGTTGTGGGCAGCTCTCATTGGCTGCTATGAGAAGCAATGCTCCATCCATAATTGCTGCTCCATTAAGCATTGTAGCCATGAGAATATCATGACCCTAAAAACAGAAAGATGAAGAAAACTCATCAGCATAAATTGACCCCAAGGTTCGAAAACTCGGTGTGCGGTGTGAGGCGGTCCCTCGCGTGAGACGAGGCGGACAGCCTCGAGGCGGTCGAGGCGACAGCCTCAATCCGAACACGAAAAAAACTAAAAGCAATAAATAATCTACAACTAATACATAAAAGAATCTATCAAAATTAAACAAAATGAAATATAATAAAATAAGTTCATGAAATAAAATGACCACTAATCTCTGAATAGGCTATTATTTGTGTTTAATAGCATAAAATGTGGGTATGAAGTGTCATCCTTCAAAAGGTCATCATCATATATAATTTCTATCATAAATAAATTTATTATAATAAATTATAATTAATAGATATATATAATAGTGAATGATTATTTTTAGTGATAATTATTTTTCCATTTTCGGCTAAGCATTGAGGTCGGGCTACTTTGTTAATATGGTTAACAATACTGCCAGGAAAATAAAATTGAAAATTTTATTTTCTGTACCTTTTTAGTCTATAAAGAAGCTCAAGTTGAGACTCTTTATCCCTACTTTCAGTTTCCTTATATTTATTTTTATTTTTCTTTTAAAAATAATGACTTCACGGCTTCTGGGTTGAGGCGTCCGCCTCAAAGCGCCTCAAGCCGCCTTGACTCGAGGCGTCATGAGGCGGGCCGCCTCAGGCCTTTGAGGCGGTCCTATTGAAAACTCGGTTTGAGGCGACAGCCTTGACGCGCCATTACTGCGAGGCGGCGCCTCGAGGCGCGCCTAAGATGGAGTTTTTAAACTATGATTGACCCTAGGATAATTTGCATCAGAAAAGGGCTATGCAATATCTAAACATACAAATAAAAGAAAATAAGGTAAACAGCTTTTTCTACTTATTTTCCAAGACTATGCTTGCAACAATTGTGAAACAGTAGATCAGAAGGTCCAAAGTCAGTTCAAGAACATCACAAAGGGGGGCACTAAGCCAATTCAGCAAGGATATTATTGAAAACATCATCATGTTAGCTTCCAGCAATTAAACAGATCCAAAGTTAGGTTGATCAAAAAACACACAACAGTAATGGTAACTTTTTCTGTCCCCTTTTGGGTTTTTGGAAAAATATACAAATATAAACAAACCCACCAATCCAAGAATACACCATGATATCAGTTTATGTTATCCTAGAACCAACAATATATATTATGAACAAACATTATCATTTACTTACAGGACAATCTACAAAAGAGACGTGTCTAAGCAACTTCATCCTGCAGCTCTCAAACCCAGGCACATCACACATAGGATTATCTTCCTTTCCACTTCCATATGCCCTTCAAACAAAAATAAAAATTTAAATTTTAAGATAAAATGCCAATCAATCATGTAACAACAAAATTGCAACCTTCACATGCCACCTACTTATAACACATTGGTCGAGGGCACCGGTCATCTTCACATTTGTATATCTTTGCATTTGCATATCCAAGCTTGATAGTAATGTTACGCTCTAACTCATTTTTAAAACGAACAGTCTACGGATAAAAGGCAAAGAATAAGCAAAACTCATTAAATTATGCATGCAAACATTCCGTCATGAAAATGAAAGGATTGTCATAATCTTGATATGACTAAAAGACATATAACGCACCAAATCATATGCTATATTGTTTTCTATCATACAAATTGAAAAGACATGAGATTGTCTCCTACTGGCCCTATTGACCCAGAGTGAGCTTAAGCAGCCTCGACCAAACTACACAACTATTCATGTATTTTCTACAATCACCAAGCTTATAAGGGGAGCTTTCCAGAATACTAAACCAAGACAAAAATCCCCATATGAGAGTCTAAAACATAGAGAGAGCATGCCGCTCAAAGAAAAAAATCCCAAGCCACAAACCTGAACACCAGATATTGCCTTCACAACAGTTGATTTCCCATGTGCCACATGACCAATAGTTCCTGAAAAATATATCAAACCACCGATCATCAATTTCAAATCTTAAATGAAACACAATAAAGAAAAACAATTAAAACTTATCAAATCCAAATTTGAAAATCAATTCATCATATCAAATCATAACCATTACCAATATTTATTGTAGCCTGGCGAGATATGACTTCAGGAGAAAGTGGATGCAATGTAGTTACATCCAGCTTACTCAAGTCTTGTTCCATCAATCCCTTCCGCGACATCTTGCCTTTTTTTTGTTTTTTTTTACTTCTTTAGGTATATTAGTATTGTTCAAGCTCGAACAACTGACTGTCCAACAATAATATAAACTTGTATTAATCCATTACTACGAGTAATAATATTGTCAATTAAAAATATGAACCCTAATGAGCCAAGATTCACAGAAACACTCAAATCAACAACAGAAAAAGAAAAAAAAAACCCTAATTTGGAACCATGGAGTATTATCGGATTGAAGAAATTACCAACGAGAAATTTAACGAATAAAAATGAAAATTTTGGGGGAATAATCAGGCGCGGGAGCTGAAACTGTGAGTGAGAAAAAGAAGATCAGACGGTGAGAGAAACGGACGTACCTGATTGAATGCTGACCGCGGCGCGATTTGAAAACGCTGGTGCTGGTGGTGTGTGTTCTCTCTTGTCTGAGGTTTAACGCTATGGTGTAGGGATTTTTTTTTTTTTGAACTTCTGAGGGTAGTTTTGTAAATTAAAGTGACTAAAGCTGGTCATGTTGGATTGGCCCTTCTTCATGGGCCTTGACTAGCATTGATATATTTTCTTCAACCACAAGAAATTATATTATACTCACATATAACTAGAAGTGGTAATTTAGGTTAAGATCGGTTTATTTGTTCGATTAGCTTTAAAGTGAATATGGATTTGAAAAAATGGATTCGTTTATTAAATGGTTCAATTCGATTCGATTTGTTTATTAAACGAATCGAATACGAATTTAAGCTCATTGATTCGTTTATTCGTTTAGGATTCGTTTTATTATTTTCTTTTACTAGTTATTATTATTTTTCAATTAATATTCGAGAAATCATGGCTAATTACCATAGAAAAAAATAATATTATCGATATTTGATGAGGTATTTTTAGTAAATATATTAATTATATATTTCATATGTATATATTTATGAAGAATTAATGTAAATAAATTATGATAAATTATGTTATTGATTAATATCACGACTAAACGAATATTCGAATATGAATCATGGTATTAGGATTCGTTTAATAAGCGAATCGAATACGAATTCATCACATTTTGATTCGATGTGTTTATGATTCGATACAAATTCGATTCATTAATTCGTTTTGCCACCCCTACATAGAACCCCCCCCCCCCCCCCCCCCATTTTGTACGATTTATTAACTATAATTTAATATCATAATAAAAACTCTAATGTTATTTTAGGTATTGGTCTTATAAATAATTTTGTATATGGTTAGTTAGAATCTACATCTTAAAGCATAATAAATAATAAAAAATTTATAAATATAATTCAAAAAAAAATTAACAAATAACAATAAAATCTAAAATCTAAAAAAAAAAATGGCTAGATTTTGTAAGCGACTGTTATTTAGGTCTCTTATTTTAATATGAGATTATGTTTTAATATTGTAATAGGTTTCTTATTTAAAATTTATAATTTAATAATGAAAGTTAATTGTAGAGATTGGGTGCTACTTATATTTTTTTTAAATAAGATATTATAATATATCTTCGTATTATAATCTCCTATTGCGCGATGAAGAAGTTTAAAAATTATATTCTTATTGTAATATATTTATTAATTTAATTTTATAATTTAATAATGAGCCGACACGAAGACTTATATATATATATATATATATATATATCATTTCACTAATTTAAAATTGGGATTTACAAGAAACATGGGGTATAGTTAACATGAAAAATACATTTGCATTGCAATGTTCAATATCCATCAACAATATAAAACAATGTTTTGGTACAAAAACCAATACTTAAAAAATAATCTACATCACAAAAATGGATTACACAATCACTCAGTGAACAATTTCCATTTTTTGCCTAACATGAGGGCTTCAGCAGTTGCTTATTTTGTTCCACCACCACCAATATCCCAACGGCTGCTTGTATTTGGAAATTGTATTTTTCGATTTATATTAATAAACTGGTAAATCATATCGAAAAATTGTGTATATGTGCTAAACAATGATGTATGAAGGCCTGCATAAAGTTATTTCCAGAGTTTAAACATATAATCAAACGGATAGTAAGTTAACACTTAAGTCTTGATTAGACATGATTGATGTACCAATACATTAATGACAAACAGATAACAAATAAATACTTGAATTTTGAGATTAAAAGGACATATATGATCATCTTCCATTAGTCATATTAGGCCCTCATTCAACTTGTAGATTATGAAATAATACATAACTAATAACACGAGTACTTTTTATCGAAGTTTTGTGGTCACTATCAATAAATAATATTATGTAACTGAGACTGATATATGCATATAATATAGAGGACATCACAACCAAATGTCATGGTCTTAACCAAACCATGCGTCGTTGGGAGTAAAACGAGAGTGTTTCATATTCAAACAGCCTTTGAAATCATTATTGAAATTAGAGAGGAGAGAGAGCCACAGAACTGTAAAGAGAATATGAATGAATACTTGCTCCATTACCCTGTGTGAGGCTTTGTTTATATACACATCAAGTAAACTGACTGCTGTAAGGTAGCTAAGCAATTAATGTTATAAATCCTACCACAACATGGAAGAATCTAACCAATAAAGGAAACATAATACATAGAGCTCCTTATATTATATTATTTAAGAGACAAAAATACTTTCCTAAATAAAATAGGATAGCATAAATAAGATCCCAAGTCAACTCTAAGTGCTTCAATCTCAAAATAAGACAAAACTGTCCAAAATAAGACATCATAACAAATTCTATACAGCAACTTATGGGCTGAAACGCTCCCCCAATGTTGGCCCAATATTTGGCCATGTTGTTGCGCTACCAAAATATGTGTGTAGCCATACTAAGTGTCATCAAGCATGAATCAAACAACTTTGGGCATGACACTCTCCCCTACCCAATTCATGCACGCCCTCATTGCGTCGTTGAAAATCTCGAATGTTATCCTCGAACTGCCACAACATGGTTTCAAGTTCTCAACTGCACTCACTCACAGGCAAGCCCTTTCATTGAACAAAGTACTCACGAACAGGGTTATGGCGAGAGTTGTGCACTGTTCAGACCTCACATCTCTCATCCACTACCTTGTCGTACGTTGTCTCAATCCAGTTCCCATTTGGGCTCATTGCGTCTCAAATCCTCATCATCGCCATGATAAAGCTTCAAGCAGCTCGCATGGAAAACTCGATGCAACCTAAACCTCGAGGGAATCTCGAGCTTATATGACATATTGCCAACCTTCTTGATGATCGAAAATAGTCCCTCATATTTGCAGATTAATTCCTTGTGCACCGAACGAGTTACCTTGCATTGTGTCACCAATATATTCACCAACACTAAGTCCCCAACCTCGTATATCATTACGCGTCGCTTACCATGAACCCACTTCTTCATTCGCTTCACTACTTTGTCAAGATATGTGCGAGCCATATCAGCTTACTTGTGCCATGCTTTCACAGCCTTGTACGCTGCTGGACTGCTCCTAATGTAGCTTGGAATAAACATGTTAGCCAAATCAAAATGATCATTCATCGACTCATTTCGCTACAAGTTATATGAAAACTAGGCCACGTCCAACAACCTCACTCAATTTTACCGGTTCATACCCATAAAATGTCGCAAGTACACCTCAAGTAAAACATTTACCAGCTCAGTCTGTCCATCTATCTATTGGTGAAAGTTAGTGAAGAAATGGAGCGTCGAACCCACGAGACCGAACAATCATTCAAATCCTATATGTGAATCTCGAGTCTCGATCACTAACAATGCTCTATGGTAATCCCAAATACTTGACTACTTGCTTAAATGAAAGCTTCACATTCACCTCTGCTGAACACTTCTTAAGAGCTGAAATGAAGGTGTTGTATTTGGAAAACCTGTCTACGATAACAATGATGGTACAACTGTTGGGGTTGGTGCTCTGAGCTTCATTCTGGATCATTTTTATGACCGATTTATGAATACGAACATTTATTTTTTTTTCCATAATATTATCTATTTATGGTAGCACCTCTTGCCCTTTATATACATATTCTATCTAATTTAGATTAGATTGAAAATAAATGAGATTTAGTGACGTATATATTAGATAAAGACCCGAGAATATATATTATAGTGTACAATTACAACAGAATTTGTAATTGACATTGAGAGGTGACACTACTAGAGATATACTCTCAAATAAAGTTCATGGTCAAGATTTACTAATACATATCGATTAGTAAAATTCACTGAGACCGGTATATGTCGTATATCGAGACTTAGTCCGATGGTTTATCCCAATGAACCATGAGTATCAAGAGACTTGTATATACATATAAGTGTTCATAGTGGATGAACACTGAACGACTCATCAAAGATTCTTAATAGATGGTGCACCAACATCAATACAAATCTACTCGAGTTGAGTAGTATAATGGTTTTTTTACTTGAGATACCAGGGTGGATATATAAGTTATCCTCTACATTTTGATGACAGTCACGTCACCGACATATTTAGGTCAGACCTCCACATTTTTATTGGGTGTGGACTAATACTGACACGAATTCATCCACTCAAGGAACATCAGATGTCACGGGCAGTAATATGGTAGGGCCTTTGCAAGTGCCAACATGGCCAATCACACGCCAAATAGCTAAGAAGATCACAGATGCAATAGTGGGCTAGCATAGAATGCCATGGCCGAATGCAACCGAGAACTATGAGGCATATTGGCATTGTAGGAACCACTTTTCTAACGCATCAGAAACGCCTTAGGCACCGGGATCGGCCTTGAAATTTTTTTTGCCTTTTCCCTTTGATAACCGAATCTGACCAGCCACTAGTCTGATGTTTTGTTTCCATTTTTAAAAATATTTCAGCCTCAGAACAGACCTCAAACAACAGCTCAGATCTGATCTATTTTGCACCTAAAAATCGCGCACAGCTCACCCAAATTAGCCCCTAATTTGAGTGTGATATAGTAGTATTTCAGGTCTGATTTTTCTCACAAAAACAACCCCACAACACCCTTGAAATATCCCTTTATATTCACTAATTGTTTTGGACAAAAATAACTCCGAATGGTCTTCCGTGCTATGACTCGTTACCAACAAAATGAAGTATGAGCTTCCCTCATAAAACAATTCCCTAAACTCTTTAGAGATTGAAACAAACTTTTGTCACACCGGAATTTTTATATTCTCTTTTTTCTTTTTCTTTTTCTTTCAACACTTGAGAGAAAACAAGAACAAGGCTCACTACGTTTATTCAAGAATGAATAAATGGTAAAAAGATAATATCCTTATCCTTTTATACTTAGGGTTTAATGTTATTAAAAATTAAACAAAACCCTAAGCATTTCAACCCATAAATTCGGCCACCCTTCATTTTCTCCACCTAGTTTTGTAACAACCAACTTATTAATTGTCATCATAATGACAACATTTAATTGTGAAAATAAAAGGTATAAACGCTATTAATATAATGCTATATTTTTCAAATCATATTTAAAAAATTCTTCATTACCATAAATGATATATTAAATAATTTAATATATACATTAAATTAAATGATTATCTTATAATCATTTATTTAATGAAAACCTTATATTAAATATAATATAAAGTTACATGTGTAACAAAATATGTTATTATTCTCATTAATAATAATAATATATGTATGTGAGTATATAATTGGACTATCCAATTATATTTAATTTGCTACAGTATATCGAGCTATCACGAGAACCAAATGGACCTACGGTTCCGAGCTCTAATAATCCTGGAATATTAATTAATCTCTTTAATTAAATATTCTGAATTATTAACTTTGGGTTATTCCACTAAAAATCTGAATCTCCACAAAACTGAATAACACCACTTATCTCACTGTCCGGTATGCATCGTCAGAAAATTTGATCAGGGCAATACTTGAACATACATGGATCATCCCAATAGAATCTTTTGACTTCGGTCAAAAATTTCTTATTGTCTTGATGGCTCCAATCTAGAGGTATTTTTCCTATTGCAAGAAAATTGACAATATTAGCATACTAAGACATTATATTTACAGAAAATAAAAATTCATCAGGAAAAGAGTCATTAATATGAGTTATATCAATTAATGACTCATTTGTGAGTCTCGATAAATGATCTGCAACCACATTCTCTGCTTTTTTTTGTCATTGATTGTGAGATTGAATTCCTGAAGCAACAAAATCCACCTTAGTAATCTTGATTTTGCATCCTATTTAGACATCATATATCTAATAGCAGCATGATCAGAATAAACAACGGTTGAAGAACCAATTAAATATGATCAAAATTTATCCAATACAAATATTACAGCAAATAGTCTTTTTCTGTGATAGTGTAATTCATTTATGCACTATATAATATTCTACTTGCGTAATATATTACATGCAGCTTACTTTCCTTACTCTGTCCTAGCACTGCACAAACTACATAATCACTGGCATCACACATCAACTCAAAAGGCAAAGACCAATCAGAGGATTGCATAATAGGAGCAGAAGTCAAAAGACTGATAATCTTTTCGAATGATTTTTGAGATTCTTCTGTCTATTCAAATGTTGCATCTTTTAATATGAGGTTACATAAGGGTCTGGATATGAGACTAAAGTTTTTGATGAACCTCCTATAAAATCCTGCATGTCCTAAGAAAAAACGGATTTCTTTGACTGTTTTTAGTGGTTGTAATTTAGAGATTACCTATATTTTTGCCTTATCAACTTTAATACATTTACATGACAAAACGTGTCCCAAAATAATTCTCAAATTAGTCATGAAATGGTATTTTTCCCAGTTTAACACAAGTCATTTTTCTTCACATCTTTTCAAAATATTTTCCAAATTAGACAAGTAATTATCAAATGAATTCCCAAAAACAGTTATATCATCCATAAAAACCTCTAAATATTGTTCAACCATGTCACTAAATATGCTTAACATGCATCGTTGGAACGTTTCTAGTGCATTACAAAGTCCAAAAGACATTTTCCTAAATACAAATGTTCCAAATGGACATGTGAATATGGTCTTTTCTTGGCCTTCTAAAGCAACGAGAATTTGATAATAACCTGAGTAACCAACAAGAAAATAATAGTAGGGATGTCCTGCTACTTTTTCTAAAATTTGGTCAAGAAAAGGTAAAGGAAAATTATATTTTCTAGTGGCGTCATTTAGTTTTCTATAGTTAATGCACATACGCCAACTAGATGAGATTCGAGTTGGAATTAATTATCCTTTATCATTTTTCACAACAGTTATTTCAGACTTTTTAGATACAACTTGTGTAGGATCGGAGATAGGGTAGATAATGTCTATATCAAGAAGTTTAAGGACTTCTGTTTTTACCACTTCTTTCATATGAGGGTTCAATCTTCTTTGGGGTTGACGATATGTCCTATCATTATCTTCTAAATGTATTCTGTGTATGCAGATCAAAGGATTAATGTCTTTTATGTCTTTTAAAGTCTATCCAATTGTCAGTTTATGTTCTTTCAACACAGTTAACAACTTTCCTTCTTGATTGCTTGTAAGAGAAGCAGAAATTACCACAGGGTAAGTTTTTCTGTCTCCAAGAATTGCATACTTCAATCCTTCTAGCAAAGTCTTTAATTCCAATTTGGGTGTTTCCTCATGTTTTTCTTCTTCCAGCGTACTTAGTTCCTTAAAATTTTGTTTTTCTCCATCGTCTTCCAGTAACTATGTAGAATCAAGTGAAAACTTATTGGGAATATCAGAATTTAATTACAAACTTGATTCAAGAAAATTAGCAGTATAAATTTTCATGGGATCAGATAAACTCCCATGAATATGTTCCTCCAAAATTGGTTCAATTAGTTCTTTACTCTCATTTTCATTATCCTCATCATATGATTGTTTGCACATATTAAAAACATTAAGCTCCAACATCATATTGCCAAAAGATAAATTCATGATTCCATTCCTGCAATTAATTAAAGCATTAGCTGTTGCTAAAAATATGCGGCCATATATTACAGAAATCGACTTATAACTGTCTGCTACAGGTTGGGTTTCTAAGACAATAAAATCCACATGATATATGAATTTATCTACTTGTAATAACACATCTTCCATAATTCCTTTCGGTATCTTGACTGATCTATCGACAAGTAAAAGAGTAGTTGAGGTTGGTTTTAACTCACCAATATGAAGTTATTGGTAAACCGATAATGGAAGCAAATTTACATTGGCTCCAAGATCAAGCAAAACATGTTCAATTTTTTGATTTCCAATAATACAAGAAATAGTTGGACAGCCAGAGTCCTTGTATTTTAATGCATTATTGGTTGAGAGAATGGAACTTACCTATTCATAGACCCGGCCACGGTTCCGGTTCGGAACCGGAACCGAACCGGAACCGAACCGGTTGGAACCGGAAGGTTCCGGTTCCAACCGGTTACGGTTCCGGTTCCGGAACCGAACTGGTTGGAACCGGAAGGTTCCGGTTCCAACCGGTTACGGTTTCGGTTCCGGAACCGAACCGGAATGGGACCGGTTCGGTTGGGGTTCCACCCCAACTCGAACCGGTCCGAACCGGTGGAACCGTACGGTTCCACCGGTTCGGACGGTTCCAACCGGAACCGAACGGTTCCGGTTGGAACCGTCGGTTCCTGTTGGAACCGTAGGGTTCCAACAGGAACCCTACGGCCCCCAACGGCTACTAGCCGTTGGGGGCCTAATTCCCCCAACGGCTAGTGCCGTTGGGGGATGCAGGGAGCCGTTTGGCTCCCTGCCAACGGCTCCCTGCAAAAAAAAAATTAACAAAATAAAAAAAAAAAATTTGTTATATAAAATATTAATTACTAATGTACCCCTAATAACGGTAATAAAACGGTTATATTTAGGGGCATATTTGGTATCAAAAAAATTCTAAAATTCTATAAATAGGATTCATTTTTCATAATTTCATCACACCAAATTCTCAACTCTCTCATTTTCTATAATTCTCTAGTTCTCTTATTCGCAATTATTCAATTTTCTTATTTTTCTTCCTAATTTCTCAAACGAAAAATGGCAAGCTCATCTGAGAACATAATGTCAAATATGCCAACCCAAGAGAGCGGCCCTAGTGTCAGTGCACAATCACGGAGAAGAGAAGTTAATGCTCGGTCCTCGGATATTTTCAAAATTCATTTTAATTTGGAACGCCTAGAAGATGATTCACAACGAGCAGTTTCAACTATTGTGGGGTTATCTACAAATTTTCAGGTGGATATGGCAATATGATCAAGCACATGGAAAAACATCATCCGGTTGAATTTGGCATTGATACGACGCAAACTCAAATGGCCAGGTACGCATCATCAAGTAGAGGTACGAGTGCTTTAGATTTATTTAAATATTCTGATGCAAAAAATAGAGAAGAATTTGCGAAATTAACTTGTATGGCACATCTTTCTTTAAGCTTTGGTGAAAAACTTCATTTTACTAATTACGTGCATAATGCTTTAAACCCTTCTGCATGTAGAATGACTCGAAACACAACAAAACGTCATATTTTTAAATTATACAAAGATGGTAAAATTATTTTAAATGAAATATTTAAAGAGATGAAAGGTCGTATTTCTGTATGTTCTGATATTTGGAGTGATCATTGGCAAACACATTCATACATGGGTGTGACTTGTCATTGGATTGATGCATCATTTACCATGCAAAAACGACTAATTGCATTTAGAGTTTTTGATGACCAACATACTGCACATAATATTTATAGAATGATGAAGGTAATTTTTGATGAATATGGTTTAGGAGAAAAAATTTTAACAATTGGATTTGATAATGCATCTGCAAATACTGCATCCATCAATGATTTAAAAGAAATATGTCAACCAAATTTAGGGGGTCGGTTTTTTCATATTCGTTGTACATGTCATGTCCTCAACTTATGTGTGCAAGACGGTCTAAAATTATTATCACCTTTCCTTGATCCAATTAAAACGGCACTTAACTGTATTTGGTCATATTCTCAAATTAGGAGAGAATGGACCAAGTTTTGTAAAATAAATGGTATTAAACCGATTAAATTTTCAAGAGATGTTCCAACACGTTGGAATTCTACTTATTTTCTTTTATGTCAAGCATTTCAATACAAAGATGCATTATGTAGTTTTTTTTCTCAACATGTTCAAAATATCACACTTTATCCTAGTCAATGGGATATTTGTGAAATTTTTTTAGATATTTTAAAAGTTTTTAATGATGCTACTTTAGTTTTTAGCGGCGTTTATTATCCTACAGCACATTTATTTCTTCTTGAGAGTTTAAATATTGTTGGCACTCTCGATGAGCATGTTGACAGTAGCGATCCTAATGATATTGTTTTGTTAGAAGCCATTACTGTTATGAAGGTAAAATGGTTAAACTATTTTAGAGAAATTCCTTTACTTTATCTTATTGCTGCTGTTTTTGATCCTAGATTTAAATTAGAAGGTTTGAGTGGTGCTTTACAAGCTTATTATGGTTATTTAGGAATATTAGATGAAATTGACATTACTAGATTAATGACGAAATTAAGAAATGATTTAATTGAGTTATTTAATGATTATATTGTAAGATATAACTTAGGAACATTAGGTCAATCTAGTAGTAGCGAACCGGTAATTCAAACAAGACTTAGCGCAGGGGATCGTTGGTTATTGCAACGAAATAAAAAAGCTAGGGATACGACAACTAATAACCCTGAATTAGATAATTATTTATCTACAAATTTTGAGTTTTCTAATGAAAGTTTATGCAGTAAAAATTTTAAAATCCTTGAATGGTGGAACCGGCATCAAAATATATATCCTGTTTTATCTATTATTGTTAAAGAGATCTTGGCAGCACATATTTCCACCGTTGCGGTTGAGCAAGCCTTCAGCTTGGGAGGTAATATATTGGAAGCTAGGCGATCTTCATTACATCCAAGCACTCTAGAAGCAACAGCTTGTGTGGATGATTGGACTCGAGCTGATCTGAGACAACAAGAAGATGCCCCCGATGATTGTGAAGATTTGTTCGATAATGCTTCTGCAACAAGTGCAAGCGGAACCGGAGCCGAAGGATCAACCGATAATGATGATTGATAATTGTAAAATTATAATTTACAAAAGGGGATATGTCTAAAAGACTAAAACTTGTAATGGAACTACGTGAGCTTTGATTCCTCTCACCCTTGGAGGATACGTAGGCAACTTAAATATTTAAAAATTTAAGCTCAAGCTCTTCAATGTAATAAAATTTTTTTTTTTAAATTTAATCTCATTTTTTTATTTAAATTAATCAAAAAAAAAAAAAAGGAACCGAACCGAACCGGAACCGAAAGGTTCGGTTCCGGTTCGGTTTTCAGTTCCGGTTCCACTTAAGTGTGGAACCGGTAACCGGCCGGTTCGGTTCGGTTCCGAACCGGAACCGAACCGCCGGCCGGGTCTACCTATTCAGCTATAAAAGCTTTCTTTCTTACCTGATGTTTTATTTTTAACGGTGCACAATCTTTCAGAAATTTGGCATAAGATGGTATATGTTGGATGGCATCTAACAAAGGAATATTGACCTTTATCTGTTTGAATATTTCATATATCTATGGAATGGTTCAATTTCTTTGTTTTTAATACTTGAGGAAATGGAGGTGCATGAGAAAAATTGTATGATGGGTAATGGTTCATCAACCATTTCCTTACCCTCTGAATCTGAATTATTTTCAGTTTTGTGAGGTTCAAGAATAGGTATGTGGATAATCTTACCACTGTAAAGAGTGATAATAGATTTGACTTGGTCTATGTGTTGACTACCAGAACTACCATTGTGAGGGTTTTGATGACTCTTGGGATTTGGCTGTGGTTGGGCAGGAAATTTTCCTTTCTCATTAATGGTCAGTGCAGATGTGATTTTGGAGAATGTATCTTTCAAATCAATCAATGTTTGAACATTTTGATTATTGATGGCTTCTTGTTTCTCAATGAATGCATGCAAGGTATCCTCAAGGGTTTTTCGAGGTGGTGGGACATATGGTACATAACTCTAGGAATTTTGGAAATTCTGGTGTACTAGGGGAGGTTGTTGCGATGGTTGTGCTTGATTATCATTCCTCCAATTGAAGTTTGGATGGTTTCTCCAACTAGAATTGTAGGTTTGAGAGTATGGGTTTGGATTTGGTCTCTTGAAAGTGTTTATAGAACTGACTTGGTCATGAAGACATTCTTGCAAGGCTAGCAAGGTTAGGCAAACTTGTGTGACATGTTCATTTGAATTACAGATTTGACAGGTGATTTCTTGAACAGACTTGATATGATCATTTTTCCTCAATTCTAATGCCTCAACTTTTTTAGCTAAAGATGCATACTTAGCAGAAAGGTCATGATCTTCCCTAAGGTTAAACATACCTCTACCAGATGTTTGTAGTTTTACAGTCGACTCATAAGTGCCAACTGTATCTCATTGTTGTGCATTCTCTGCTATATGTTCTAGGTAATCTAGTGCATCTTCGGGATTTTTGTCCCTAAACTCACCATTACACATCATTTCCACTACTTGTCTATTTTGGGGTGTTACCCCTCGTAGAAGTAGGTAACCAGCCTCCATGTTTCAAACTCATGATGTGGACAAACATTCAACATCTCCTTAAACCTCTCCCAATATTGGTAAAGTATTTCCCCCGACTCTTGTGTGAAAGTCGTGATTCTCCTCTTAAAGGAGTTTGTCTTGTGATGGGGAAATTTTTTTTTTTTTTAGAAACTGTTCTTGTAAATCATCTCATGTTCTGATGGATCCTGACCTAAGGTCATGCAGCCAAATTTTAGCTTTATCCTTTAAAGAAAAGGGAAAAACCTTTAATCGAATTATATTCATGCTGTAATTTTGGTCTATCCAAGTGTTACATACCTCTTCAAATTCCCTTAAGTGCTGACAAGGATTTTATGATTCTAGACCGTGAAATGTGGGTAAAAGTTGGATGACACTTGCTTAAAATTGAAACGTGCTGCATCTGGGGGAAAAATAATACAAGATGGTGATCTTGTCCTAGTGGCATTCATGAACTGTCTAAGTGTCCTAGGATTATTAAGATCGCCACGCTGAGACTCGTTTTCTTCCTGATCAACTGGGTTTTCAACTCGGGTAGATGGATTTTCATTTTGGTTCTCGGCCATTTTGACAGACGATGAAGGTGATATAGACTCTCTATTTAATCTACCATTAGATGATTGAGACCAATGTCTCATGCAACATAAATGCAGACTATATGCTAAAGTCTAAAAATGCAAATACAATACTTACAAAAAGAAAATAATAAACAAGTAAGGAAAAAAATAAAAAATAAAAAATGACAAAAAGAGAAGAAAAAAATAAAGAAAATACAATGTAGTGATTTAGATCTAAAAACGTCATCTGATTCTTATCAATTCA
>SKCR01045396.1:0-47278 GCA_019454045.1 Zanthoxylum bungeanum
CGTGTCACCATCACAGAAGACTTGCTAACGTGCGCTGCCACGTGTCATCATCTCAACGGTGCCGACAATCATCATCTATGCTAACGTGCGCCAGGACACGTGTCAACATCTCAACGGCCGTGCTAAAATGAGCCCATGCCACGTGTCAAAATCTGATGCTGCCGACAATCTTCTTCAACGTGACGTAAGCGATGACGTCATGAACAGTGCCACGTCATCGGATCTCTTTGCCGCCTCGCCAAGTGTCAAGCCAGGATTGAGCCACGTTTCACTGTAGCACGCGGCGCGACGCGCAGCGAGCGTCGCGACGCGCGCACCCCATCCGCGCCTATAAATAGAGCGCGATGGTTCAGTTTTTGTTGTACCATTTCCTCTCCCAAATCCTATGTAATTAGGGAGTTTCTCTCTCTCTAAGTTCTTTTTATCTAGTTTTTGTAATTTTTAACCAAGTTCTGTAATAATAATAATTTACTTTCTTTATTTTACAGTTTTTACTACTCATTATGAGGAGGTAACTTCCCTCTGTTAAGGTAAAAGGTAATTCTTTTACTATTACTTCTTAGATTATTCTCCCATTATTATAATATATTCAAGTTTTAAATTGACTTAATCAGGATACCGCCAGATTGGTCGGTGGGTAATAAAATTCATATTCCGCCTATATGGCTGGTATAATTTAAATTCCGCCTTTATGGCTGGTTTATTTTCTGTCCGCCTTTATGGCTGGTATAATTTAAGTTACGCCTTTATGGCTGGTTATTTTCATTCCGCCTATATGGCTGGTTATTTTTAAAATGATTCCCTTTATGGCTGGTTGTTTTTTTAAACTAATTAAATCAAAATGCCGCCTATATGGCTGGATGAAAATGTTTTGCAAAGCTTATATTATATATTATGGGAGAAATCTAATTAGTATATAGTAGAAGTAATTCCTTTTTACCTTAACAATTTTATTTTAATTTACTTTCAGCAGTTATTTTACTATATTTACTTTATGCAATTTTATTTCAAGTCTTTTAAGTTTTTAGCCCTAGTTATGTGTCATAGCTAAATTAGTTATCTAGGGTTGTGATGAGTTTCAATTAAACTGGCTTATAAGGGTTAGATTATAGTTTGGGTAATTTACGATTTATTTATTGAGTCTTAATCTTAAAGCTCTTTAATTAACTGGCCATTAATTAAATTGATTAGGTAAACTTAAAATGAACTAGACATAGGGATTTTAAGTTTAAGACCTTAGACTCAATAGCCCACGATCTTCCTTGAGGATAGATAACCCTTTAATAGATTTCCTTACAGGATAGGAATATACCTGTAGGGCGGGGGTAGCCATAATTGGAACTTAGACTTAATGAATCCAGGTAATGTGGTTGACATAGGAATATGGTTCAATTGGGTTATACTGGGTATTTGTAATTGACCATCGGAAGAGGCCTTTACATAAGTTAGTGTTCCAGGTTAATAAATTGATATTTTACCCAACTATAAGATAACTACTTCATCTTTTAAATAATATTGAAATAAATCACAATCCTGGATAGTTTTTAATATTGAATTTCCTTAAAATCTACTTTTAAACAATTTTAATTATTTAAATTTAGAATCGTCGCCATTTCAAAACAATCAAACAACTTGTTAGATACTGGTAATCATTTGGCCCAATAAATTGATAACAAAAAGGTTTTAAGTCCTCGTGGGATCGATACTTTTTATACTACTTGAACGATACGTACGCTTGCGTTATACGTGTGTGTTTACGCCGGTCAATGATACCAAACTAAAAGACCCAAATTGGATAAGTGCCAATATAGGTTATCCTAAGGGAAACCTTAAGTATAGTACTTGTAAATCTCACATGAGAACAATGTGATTGTTGCTCACCCTGCGGTTTTTCCTGAGAGGAATACCGATATGCAGTGGTCAGTGGGAGGATAGTGATACTCGATGAAAATCGGAGTAATACTGTTCAAGGCACGAAGTCCTTAATGGAACACAAATAGTTCATCAATAACGAATCTGTACCATTAATCTTCGAATACACAAGAACTGAGTAGATCGGATAGAGTCAGAAAACAGCCTAGGGTATGGGTTTCTGATCTAACCTCATAAGATGTCAATCTTATGAAGGTATACCAACCGACTACGTTTTGAGGAAGTCATACGAGGTATCAACTCCCTGTTATGGCAAAGTGCCATGAATCATAAATGGATTCCATGTATAACAACTATTTTGGATACTAGTTGTTGTACCACAAGGCATTGTGCCTATTGGTACATTAAACGTCTTCAAGGAAGACATACATGGAAGGCAACATACCAACGTACAAAGCTGGGCTTTTGACGGAAAGGTATCGTTATCAACATTGTGTTAATAACGATTCAACCTTTTACCTGTTGCCATGGAGAATCCATTTTGAAGATGCTTTTGATAACTGCGTATTTCATTTATGAAATGTGTCAGTTATAGATCAAAATCGCTTTCCTGAAAAGGAAACCTTTTGGAGGATGTTTACAACATCCTACGATTTTGAATAACCGACAAACAAGGTTTGCGGGTTATTCGATCCATGTTTGGATTGAAGCAAGCATAAGGTTCTTGAAACTGATGTTTTGAAATAATCATAATGGTTTATGATTTGACTCAAAACGAAATAATTCTTGTGTATATATGGAGGTTAGTGGGAGAGCGCACTGACAGTGAAATTCCCATAAAGCTATTGTTGAAAGCTTGGCTTTCAATAGAAATTCTCCGTAGAAATCTGGGGAGTAACAACCTTTATTCAAGGAATAAAGATCTATTGGGATAGATTTGGAGTTGTTAACACTCTCTGGGAAATTGTACATTTAAAATGTACTTGATAGGATGTCTTATACGCTTCGAGCATATGGAGTCACGATCAGGTCAATCCAAGTGATAGTCACTGGATTGAAGATTAAGAACATCTGTTAGTATCTGAGAGAACTAAAGATGTTGTCTTAAACTATGGAGAAGGAGAACTTGAAGTGACTGGGATCACTGCTGCAAGTTTCCAAATAATTAAATACTACGGTACTATAAAGTTTGAATAACGGGACAGTGAGCTGGAAATCTTCCAAGCAAGATAACTGTTGCCGAATAAACAACAAATGCGGATTATTGCTGCAGCTGAGGCAGCAATAGAAGCCATTTGGATCGAAAATAAATCTAATTAGATTAGATATAGTTCTGTTAGCAGCTGAGCTAGGCGTCAGCACATGCTAAGGAATTAAAGGTCTCATCGACGATCCAGATATATACTTCTATATCATCTGATTCGTTCGGACCATACATCGTGGCGATGTGATGATCGTATAAATCGCGTCAAACGATAAATCAAGCAAATCCGCTGACGAAAACCTTTCCTCAGCAATTTGAGCGAACCATATATAGTTCGGGTGTAGGACACTTGAGTGACTGGCTATGTGCCAAGTGGGAGATTGTTGGACAAAATGACCCATAGCGTCACTATTTGCACAGATCATTATGTTGTTGTAGCAAATTAACTATGTGACAAGGAAATTGCACTCTCATCATTTGTGATTAGATCACCATAGATATATAAATGAAGAGAGGTCCTTATGATTAGTTCCTGGATTGAGAATGATATGAGACAGTATCAGTCCACGAAGGATTAATCATTAAATATCCCTAGCCGGAGTATTATCGAGACAAGACATCGATAATGCGGAATAGGCTAGTATTGCACTTGTGTGCGTTGTGAGGGCACAACGGCATAGTTCTCATATATATAAGTATTGGATACTTATGCAAGTGCGATAGGAGGTCGTGTTTCACCGATGGTACGGGAAACAGCTTCGCTCTGGATAGACCCCTCGGAATCCCATTGGTATTATGACTATGTGTCTATGGGAGGCCGAAATCAAGGTAGGTGTGTATAGTCTTAACCTGAGACTTGCATCGCTAATACTTGCGATAATCGGTAGACTTTGGTCTTGGTGGTACAGGGCTTTAACCGGTTCTGCGTACACCACTTCTGGGTTTATCAGAGAGTCGTAGTGTATTGGGTGTGATGTCAAGACGGAAGTATCACTTCAGTCATATTGGAGATGATGTCATGCAGGATACGGTACTAGTGCTCTTGAGTGTTGCGCAACCAATCGGGATATTGTGACCAGGTCATGAATATCCGATTATAGAGACTATGTTACCAGGCATCCGATATGTACTTCGGACGGGGTAGACACTTATCCAGCCCCAGCCCTAGCACGTGACTATCCGATACTGGGCCGATATGCACAATATAATGGTATACTACGCTTGATACAGATCTTAATATTCTTAAATGGATATGTCCGGAGAATTGGGTAGACTTGGTGCTTTGCTAGGAGTCGACCTTGTCTCGTAAATCGGTAGAACGTAGTACATGGTACGTACGTGATTCGGATACTCCGACGACCGTATTTACTGCCAACTTATCCGGGGATCTCATGGGTCGCTTCCCGATAATCCACCGATGACGCACAACTCGCACTCTTGAATAATCTGGGATTATATAGAAGAGAGAGAAAATTAATCTAGAATTAATTACGGAGATATTTTATATAGGATAAAATATTGTCTAGAGAGAGATAACGATTAATTTGGAATTAATCGGTAAATTAATATATTCGATATATTAAATGAAATTAGATTTCGACGCGGAATTAAAATTAGATTTTAATTCGGGTGAACGAATTAATTTAGAATAATTCGTTAGCGACGTGAATAGTGAATTCGCTAGGCGTAATCATTTAATTACGACGCGACGGAAAAATCGTTAATTTGGAATTAGCGAACCCGAGCCCGAGTGTGATTGCGAGCGCATTCGTATTTCGAATTCGAGTGCGGCAACGCAAGTCGCATCAAACGTCAAATCAATCAGTCGCATCAAGCGTCAAATCACTTTTCACTTTGAGTGATGTGACTTGACAACATGTCACTTTAATAAAGTAGATGTGACTTGATGGACATGATGTGTACTTGATGGCTTTAATGGTTTGACTTTTAAAAAGCAAATGAAATGCAAATTAAAGCAAATGCATTTGAAATTCACATAAGTATATAAGATATACTTGAAATGAATTTCAATATAAAACATATACACATTTCATCTCTCAATTATCTCTCACTCTCTCACGCCAATAGCAAGCAAAAGCTCACTGGTTTGACCATTTTGGCGTGACACTAAGGGGAAGCAAGAGTGATTTTCATGGTGAGAAACCAAGTGCTAGCACACTTACGAGTCTTGCGAAGGTGGTAGGGAGGTTCGTCCATGAGCTGGGATCCATCGGACGAGGCTTGGAGCTCCGTTTCGTCATCTCAAAATTTTGTTTTGAAGGCAGTTCACTGCACAGTTTGGGCGTGAATAACAGTGGGTTTTTGGCCTTGATTTGCCTTCAAATCGACTCAACCGATCGATGTGAGTATTCCGCTACCTCCGTTGATGTATTCACGCATTGTTTTCATTGCTTGTTTGATCTTGGGACCTAGATAATAACCAACATGCCTTGTCCAAATGGCAGTCACGCTTCCGCGATCCCGTTTGCCACAATTTAGGCAGACATTTTGGGATATGTCCTTTATCTTCCTAGAAGATTATAATGATTTTGCCTTTGCCCTTTTGACATTCCAATAGCCTTTGGCCAAGCCTCGGGTTTCTAGAATATCAAAGTAAGGTGCGCCTTGCGCTACTTGCCAAATTGCAAAGTTTGACTTTGTCTCCTTAAGAATAGTCATTAACTCTCCAAGAGTTTAGTATTGCAATTTTAGTACTTCTAAGATCTATAAAGATCTATGAAGATCCTTCAATTTCTTTATCATACTTTAAGGATCTAATCCTTATTTCTGATTCAGAAATTAAGGAGTCTACTGCGACAAGCTTAATGGATTAAGCACTAAAGTTATCATTACATGAATCTTCCAAAGATCATGCTCTACTATTTGCTTAATACCGGGCATAGGCCTAATATGTTATTTTATCAAATAAAATAACTTATTAGTTTCCAGGACCATCCTGAAATTTTATTCCCAATTTGAAATTTAAGCCATTTAAATACATTTTCCCTAGGATTATGTTTTAAATGCCGATCTTTCAATTTTATCTTTATTTTAATAGTCCAACTATTTAATCAACGATTTAGGTACTATTTATTATAATGATTATTATAGTCCAACTATATTAATCAATTATAATTTAATTGTTTGAATACAGTCCAAATGTTTTGAAACAACGTTTAAATATTAGTCCAACTAACATTTAATTTATTTGACGAATGATATTTGTTCGAGCGCGTATGGCAAGTAATTAAACGAATATTGCAAATTCAATTCTTGCCTCCCACTATTTTTCGGTGAGCCTCTAACCCTCTGTCGAGTACTCGGGAAATCGTGTTTCCTAGCGGGCTAGGATCCCGTTAAATATCACACAATCTTGACTTTGGCCAACAAATTGTATGATAATTAACTAGGTAGATCTCTAAGATCAATTGGATCCAATCCAATTCCTAGACCCAGTAGGGGGACATCCAAGTCCGAAACATATATCTTATATATGCCAATATATCCAATATATTACCTAACATTTTTCCTCTGAATCAACTAAGTCTTGGCTTTGGCACAACAAACTTAGTGATCCCAGTCAAGCGTGACCCATTGACCACGGAAAGCTTCGTAATCAATGTCGATGGACAAGAAGTGGTATTGACTTTGGCCAACAGACCACAACTTGGACAAGACACCGATATGGAACAAAGCTCTCATGATTCAAACACATCCTCGACGGACAAAGGCCTTGACTTTGGCCAACAAGCCAATTCCAATCTTGGATCTTGAGTAAGAATCACTCAATGGAAGGAAAAACGCTTAATATTTTGCGAGGGTTTTTCGAGTGCAAAGTGGCAACCAATTTATTATCTTTGTTAAGGTCTCATCATCATACACCCTTAAACATACATTCTAAACACATAATAAAGCGCGTATAAATAAATAATAATGATATGCGAATGGATACTTTAACATTGATCCTAGATCAAATCTCTCAATTTCCTCTCTCCCGCTAGCACAAGTATTGCTTCTACCCGTTACAATACACTTCTAAAGAAACCTCATTTACATTGAGGGGAATAGGTGAGAAGAGAATACAAAGAGTAATGAGGTAATAAGGCTGGACACACAGGTCCAATTAATAAATTCCAAATTTATTACAACAATTTCTAAAATTGCCCCACCCATTTAATATCTATTCGATATACATTATTCATACATCGCAATCATGTATTCACAAAAGCATGTTATCAATCAATATAATCCAATTAATTAATCTGAATATTAATGACCATCCAATGTTCAAACAACGATTTGATTTTGCGCGAGTCAAACTCGTTTTGCGAATAAGTACTCAAAGTACGAATTCTCGAATTAAATTTAACTACATAATCAAATCCAATTCAATTTGTATTTAATACTAATTCGCTATTTAATTCCAAATTAAATACTACACTTTATTAATGAACTTTTACGACTTAAATTCCAAATTTAATCATTACGGGTCTCAAAGCCCGATTAACGTCCAACGTTAATTTAATTAAAGTCTAATGGGCTTTTAATTCATTTCTTAAGGCGTGGGCTTCGGCAACCAAAGCCCAATCAAGGAATCACTCCATAAGCCTAGAAATCAATTTAGGCTCATTAGGCCCAATTAAACTTTAAAGGTCCATTAGTCGCATTTGGGCTTTATGGAAGCGGTTTTGGGCCTAATTGGATCCAACCAATTTTTCCTAAACCTAACTTGGTACAACCAAGCCCAATTAGCTCATTTACAACATTTAAGCCCAAATCCAATTTAAGCCCAAATAATTTAATTCCAAAAAATTCCAAATTTCTCAATTAAATTAACTAAAGTGTATTACACAATTAATTACCCAAATCAATATTTCCAAAACACAAATTTGTACAATTAATTATGCTTATCAACATTAAATCATGTCCAACATAATTTATCAAAAAATCAAACCCAATTCATGCTAAAGTGTCTCGGCAATGAGAGGATGTTAATGTCCAATTTTAAATCCAACCCAATTGAATCCAATTTAACATTAAATCAACATTTCCAATTGTTTTCAAGCCATCCAATGAATCAAAAACAAAAATCCAAGACAATAGGGAGCCTTCAACTTTCGGCCAAGCCAAGCAAATTGGGGAAAAATAATCCAATTAATTTTTAAACAAATTGATCACATATAAATCTAAGTTATCCATATACAAGCATATTCAAACAAACAATTTGCCAAAAACATGCTTAAATCAAAAAGCCCCAAATTAAAGTTAAGAACCCTAATTCATGTTTCATGCTCAAATAGCTCTAATACCATTGTTGGGTTTCTATTAAGTCCCGATGATCATTTTAAAGCAATGAAACAAGTATGAATACTCAAAGAAGTATGGCAGAATCATACTCACAATGAACGGATTGGATGCTACGAAGAACAAAAACTCCATTTCTGCCCAATGTCAAGCTCATGGCAGTCCATTTTTTGTCCTCCTCCAAAATCGGTCATGGTCCTCCATTGATGTCTTCAAGCTCCAAGCTTCCAAAATGGATTCCAAGCTCACGAAATTACTGCCCTATCACCTTGGTATGTCTCCTAGAGTGTGCTAGCACTTTGATTTTGCAACAAAATCACCTCTTTTCTTCATTGTGTTTCACGGTGATGAACCAGAAAAAGAAGAACAAGAATCGGTCCAAGACCGAGAGAGAAAGAGGAGGGAAAAAGAGAGAGAGAAACAAATGTGTAAATTGATTAATTGTTTTCCAAAAACAATTAAACAAATACCATATCCCACTTTCAAAAAGTCAACAAGGTTTTTGAGCCAAAATTTGGTAATTAATTGCATCCAACAACCCACATCAATCACATCAATCAATCAAATCAAGTGACAAGTTGTCACATCACTCAAAGTGACTAATTATTCGACGTTTGATGCGACTAGCGATTTGACGCTTGATTTGACTTGCGTGCCGCACTCGAATTTGAAATGCAAATGCGCTCGCAAACAATCCCGAGCTCGGGTTCGCTAATTCCAAATTAATGAATTTTCCGTTGCGACGCAATTAAATGATTATGCTTAGGGAAATCACTATTCACGTCGCTAATTAATTAATTCTAAATTAACTCGTTCGCCCGAATTAAAAGCTAATTTTAATTCTGCGTCGAAATCTAATTTCGTATAATATATCGAATATATTATTTTAATCGATTAATTCCAAATTAATCGTTTTCTCTCTTTTAATAATATTTTATCCCAGATAAAATATCTCCGCAATTAATCCCAGATTAATTTTCTCTCTCATCTAATTAATCCCAGATTAATTAAAGTGTGAGTTATACATCATCGGTGAATTTTCAGGAAGCGGCCCATGAGATCCCCGGATATGTTGGCAGTAAATACGGTCGTCGGACTATCCGAACACGTAAGTACCTAGTACTACGTTTATACCGATTTACAAGACAAGGTTGGCTTCTAGCAAAGCGTCATGCCTACCCAATTCTCCAAAAACATGCTTACAGGAATAAGCGATCTATATCAAGCGTAGTATACGTAGTATTGTGTATGTCGATCCAGTATCGGATGGTCACGTGCTAGGCATGGGGCTGGAATTGTGTCTGCCCCGTACGAAGCACATATCGGAACTCTGGTAACTAGTCTTTATAATCGGATATACATGACCTAGTCATAATATCCCGATAGCTGCAGCATATAAGAGAACAAGTTCTGTATACTACGTGATCATCATCTCCACTATAACTGAAGTGATACTTCCGTCTTGACATCACACCCAATACACTACGATTCTCAATATACCCAGAAGAGTCGTTCATAGAACCGGTTAAAGCCCTGGACGACCAAAACCAAAGCATATTGATTGTCGCAAGTATTAGCGGTGCAAGTCTCAGGTTAAGACCAAATACACCTACCCTGATTACGGACTTCCATAGACACATAGTTATACTACCAATGGAATTCCGAGGGGTCTATCCAGAGCGAAGCTGTTTCCTGTACCATCGGTAAAACACAACCTCCTATTACACTTGTATGAGTATCATATACCCAAATATATGAGAACTATGTTGTTATGCCCTCATAACGTACACAAGTGTTATACTAGTCTTTTACGCATTATCGATGTCCAATCTCGATAATACTCTGACTAGGGATATTTAATGATTTATCCTTCGTGGATTGATACTGTCTCATATCATTCTCAATCCAGGAATAAATCATAAGGACCTCATATCATTTATACATCTTGGTGATCTAATCACAAATGATAAGAGGGCAATCTCCTTTGTCACATAGTTAATTTGTACAACAACACAATGATCTGTACAAATATTGACGCTATGGGTCATAATTGTCCAACACTATTCATGATTGATGGGAGTTGATGTTGGTTGTTGGCAAACTTTAATGCCATTTGATTTTTTGGAAAAAGAAAATGGTAAATCATTTTTGATTAATTAAAGTGTGTATTAGATACACATTTCCAACCAACACACACATCTCTCATCTCTTTTCTCCCTTCTCTCTCATGCCCATTTGGGCTGTTCTTCACTGTTTTTCTGGGCAAAAACCATGAGCAATGGAAGCAAAGTGTGGTGATTTTGTGGCAAAATCATCAAGAGCTAGCACTCCGAGAGACATGCGAAGGTGATAGGGAAGTCCACCCATGACCTTGGAATCATTTGACGAAGCTTGGAGCTTGATGGAGCTCACCCAAAGCCGAAAATGGTGGAGACAAATTCAGCCACTGCCGTGACTTGGAGAGGGCAGAAATCGAGTTTTTTTGTCCACCGCGTCGCTCAACCGATCGATGTAAGTATTCCAAAACTTCGTTGATTGTATTCATATGTATTTTCAATGCTTGAAATGATCTTGGGATGATTAGAAAATTCCAACGATGGTATCAGAGCAAGGTTGAGCATGAAAATATATTAGTGTTAAAATTGGGTAAAATGAATTTGAGCATGATTTAATGAAATTGGATGACTTAGTATGCTTAAATGTTGTTGAATTGAAGATTGATTGGATCAATTTCAAGAAATATTGTTTGGAACAATTTTGCCCAAATTTTATGGCTTGGCCGAAAATGATGAGTGACCTAATGTCTTGGATTTTTTGATTTTTGATTCATTGGATGAGTTAAAATCATTCGGGAAATATTGATTGTGGATTCAATTGGATTGAAATCGAAATCGATTTGAAAAACCCCTATATTGCCGAGACTTGTAGCATGTTATTGGGTTTGATTTTTTGATTAAATTATATTGGACATGATTTAATGTTAAAGAGCATGATTAATTGTGTAAATTGATGTTTTGGAAATATTAATTTGGGTGATTAATTATGTAATGCACTTTGAGTAATTAAATTGTGAAATTGGATTTTTGTAATTTAATTAAAATGGGCTAATTTTGGAAATTGGGCTTGTAATGTTGTAAATGGGCTTAAATGGGCTTGGTTGTACCAAGAAGGGTTTAGGCTAAATTGGTTGGATCCAATTGGGCCCAAAACCGCTTCCATAAAGCCCAAATACGACTAATGGACCTTATTAATTTAATTGGGCCTAATGGGCCTAAATTGATTTCTAGGCTTATGGGGTTACTCCTTGATTGGGCTTTGGTTATTGGGTTTGACCCGAGTTGACCAAAAGTCCACGCCTTAAATAAATTAATTAAAAGCTCATTAGACTTTAATTAAATTGACGTTGGACGTTAATCGGGCTTTGAGAACCGTAACGATTAAATTTGGAATTTAAATCATAAAAGGTTTATTAATAAAGTGTAGTATTTAATTTGGAATTAAATAGCGAATTAGTATTAAATACAAATTGAATTGGATTTAATTTTGTAGTTTAATTTAATTCGAGAATTCATACTTGAGTACTTATTTGCAAAACGAGTTTGACTCGAGCAAAATCAAATCATTGTTTGAACATTGGATGGTCATTAATTATCAGATTAATTAATTTGATTAGATTGATTGATAACAGGCTTGTGTGAATACATGGTTGTGATGCATGAATAATGTATATCGGATGGATATTAGATGGGTGGGGCAATTTTAGAAATTGTTGTAATAAATTTGGAATTTATTAATTGGACCCTGCGTGTCCAGCCTTATTACCTCCTTACTCTTTGTATTTCTCTTCTCACCTATTCCCCTCAATGTAAATGAGGTTTCTTTAGAAGTGTAGTGTAACGGGTAGAAGTAAATACTTGTGCTAGCGGGAGAGAGGAAAGGGAGATATTTGATCTAGGATCAATGTGTTAAGTATCCATCCGCATATCATTATTATTTATTTATACGCGCTTTATTATGTGTTTAGAATGCATGTTTAAGGGTGTATGATGATGAGACCTTAACAAAGATAATAAATTGGTTTCCAATTTGCACGTGAAAAACCCTCATACAATATTAAGTGTTTTTCCTTCCATTGAGTGATTCTTACTCAAGATCCAAGACTAGCATTGGCTTGTTGGCCAAAGTCAAGGCCTTTGTCCATCGAGGATGTGTTTGAATCACGAGAGCTTTGTTCCATATCAGTGTCGTGTCCAAGTTGTGGTTTTTTGGCCAAAGTCAATACCACTTCTTGTCCATCGACATTGATTACGAAGCTTTCCATGGTCAATGGGTCACGCTTAACTGGGATCACTAAGTTTGTTGTGCCAAAGACAAGGCTTAGTTGATTCAGAGGAAAAAGGTTAGGTAATATATTGGATATATTGGCATATATAAGATATATGTTTCGGACTTGGATGTCCCCCTACTGGATCTAGGAATTGGATTGGATCCAATTGATCTTAGAGACCTACCTAGTTAATTATCATACAGTTTGTTGGCCAAAGTCAAGATTGTGTGATATTTAACGGGATCCTAGCCCGCTAGGAAACACGGTTTCCCGAGTACTCGACAGAGGGTTAGAGGCTCGCCGAAAAATAGTGGGAGGCAAGAATTGAATTTGCAATATTCATTTTAATTACTTGCCATACGAGCTCAAATAAATATCATTCATCAAATAAATTAAATGTTAGTTGGACTAATATTTAAATTGTTGTTTTAATAAAACAGTTGGATTGTATTCAAACTATTCATTTATAATTGATTATATAATTGGATTATAATAATCAATGTATTTGATTTATTAAATTATAGTTGATTAAATAGTTGGATTATAGTAATCATTATAATAAATAGTACCGAAAATCGTTGATTAAATAGTTGGACTATTAGAATCAAGATAAAATTGAAAGATTAGCATTTAAAACATAATCATAGGGAAAATGTATTTAAATTGTTTAATTTTCAAATTGGGAATATTTTTCAGGATGGTCCTGAAAACTAATAAGTTACTTTATTTGATAAAATAACATATTAGGCCTAAGCCCGGATTTAAGTGAATAGTAGAGCATGATCTTTGGAAGATTCATGTGATGATAACTTTAGTGCTTAATCCATTAAGCTTACCAATTAGACTCCTTAATTTCTTAATCAGAACTAAGGATTAGATCCTTAAAGTATGATAATGAAATTGAAGGATCTTCATAGATCTATAATTAGATCTTAGAAGTACTAAATAGCAATATTAAACTCTTGGAGAGTTAGTGACTATTCTCAAGGAGACAAATTCGAAATTTGCAATAGGCAAGTAGTGCAAGTCACACCTTACTTCGATATTCTAGAAGGCCAAGGCTTGGCCAAAGGCTTCTGGAATATTGAAAAAGGGCAAAGGCAAAATCATTATAATCTTCTGGGAAGATAAAGGACATATCCCAAAATGTCTGCCTGAATTATGGTAAATGGGATCGCGGAAGCGTGACTGCCGTTTGGACAAAGCAGACATGAAGGAATTGAAGAACATGCAAGGCTCTGACTTCAAATATGTTTGTCATAATTATGTTCACTACTAGTATTAAAATTGGATTTTAAATACTTAGTGTGATACATATATATGTATTGATGTTCAGAATCTGTTTTGAATAGAATACTGACTTCAATAGTGATTTATCTGCGAATTGGAAACGGGATGAAAGTTGTTGTTTTGACCATAGATACCTAAGTTTAGGAACTACCCTTCGGGTGTGTACCTAAATTAGGAAACTGTTATAATGTAACTAGTTTGACTAGAAACATTATCTCTATATCAGTGTTTAACCCGCTGCGGGTGAACCTTTATATCCTAGAACACTAAAGTGTTTTATTACATAAAGATGATATTGAGATAAACACATTAGATGTGAATAAAAGAATTATATTTTGAATATAAATGAATCTCAAACATATAACATGACAAACAAATAGCTCAAACTGATTTGATCAGAAGAAACATATTGTGGCATTGATGTCTGGGACACAATTAAACAAGAATCGTATATCCACACTTTTGAAGAGTGGGTACTAGGAATGATTTGATTCCAATCAAATAAAGTCTACGAATCTAGTTTATTGGTCAAAGTGCCTATAACACTATTTACTTGGTAAAAGTGCAAATGCCACCGATCTGCCAGCCCTAGTTTATAGTGAAGCAAGTGGGCCCATGTCTAGCTAGGCTAGAGGTGGATATGAAAATTTGGTGACCTTTACGGATGTGGCATCGCGTTATGGTTATGTGTTCTTTGAAACATAAATCGGAAACTTTTAAAGTTTTCGACACGAAATAGACAAAAAAATCGGCTGAAGTATTAAACCGTCACGGTAAGACCATAATGGAAAATACTTAGGCAATAAGTTTCTAATATACTTGAAAGAGTAAAATATTCTTTCAAAGAGGACTCCTCACGGAACACGTCATCCTGACGGTGTGTCCGAACCAGAGTAACCGAATCTTGTTGGACATGATAAGGTTAATCATGAGTCGCTCTGAGCTACCATTTCCTTCAACGGATAAGCATAAACAGTGCAGAACTTATTTAGAATAAGGTTCCATAAAAGCTGTTTGACAGATTTCATATTAGATATGAACAGGAAAGAAACCGGGTTTCTCATTCCTGAAAATTTGGGAATGTTAGGCATATGTTTGGATTATACCAAACTAAAACCCAAATTGGATAAGTGCCAATTGTAGGTTATCCTAGGGATACCAAAGTATAGTACTTATACAACTCACAAGAGAACAATTTAATTGTTGCTCACCATGCGGTTTTCCTAAGAGGAATACCTATATGCAGTGGTAAGTGGGAGGAAAGTAAAACTCGATGAAAATTGGAGTAATACTATTCCAAGCACCGATCCTTATTGGAACAAAAGTAGTTCATCAAGGATGAAACTCTGCCAGTAATCTTCGAATACACAAGAACCACGTAAGTCGGAGAGAATCAGAAAACAACCTGGGGTATGGATTTCTGATCTCATCTCATTAAGATGTTAATCTCATTGAGGTATACTAACTGACTACGTATGAGGAAGTGATACAAGGTATCGACTCCCAATTATGGCAAAGTGCCATGACTCCGAAATGGATTCCATGTATATTAACTATATTTGGACACTAGTTACTGTACCACAAGGCATTGTGCCTATTGGTATTATCAGTCTTCAAGGAAGACATACATGGATGGCAACATACCAACGTATAAAGCTAGGCTTTTAGTGGAAAGGTATCGTTATCAACATTGTGATGATTACGATTCAACTTTTTACATGTTGCCACGGTAAATCCATTTGGATAATGCTTGCTAATGCTGCATATTTCATTTATGAAATATGTCAGCTGAACGGGAAAATCACTTTCCTTAAAAGGAAACCTTTTAGAGGATGTTTACAACATCATGTCGGTTTTGTCGTAACATAACTAGCAAACAAGGTTTGCAGGTTATTCGATCCATGTTTGGATTATAGCAAGCATTAGGTTCTTGGAATTATCGTTTTGATGTAATCATAATGGTTTATTATTTAATTCAAAACGAAATGATTCTTGTGTATATAAGGAGGTTAGTGGGAGTGCACTGACAGTGGTTGTCCTATAAATAATGATAATATGTCATTTCTTAGAAATGATATTCCCATAAATACAATCGGCGAAAGCTTGGCTTTCATGAAAACTCTCCGAGAAATCGTACATTTAAAAATGTACGTGACCTGGTGTCGCCTACGTTTTGAGAATATGGAGTCACAAACAGGCCAATCCAAGTGATAGTCACTGGATTGAAGTTAAGAACATACTTAGTATCTTAGAGAACTAATGATGATGTCTTAATCTATAGAGAATGAGAACTTGAAGTGACTAGGATCAATGCAGTAAGTTTCCCAACCGATAAAACGACTATAAGTCACAAACGGTAATATACAGTTTGAATAACGGAACAGTGAGCTGAAAATCTTCCAAGCAAGATACTGTTACCGAATAAATAACAAATGCGGATTATTTCTGCAGCTGAGGCAGCAATAGAAGCCATTTGGGTCGATAATAAATCTAATTAGATTAGATATAGTTCTATTAGCAGCTGAGCTAGGCTATAGCACAGGCTAAAGAATTAATGGTCTCATCAACAATCCAGATACATACTTCGATATTCATCAGATTCGTTCGGATCATACATCGTGGCAATGTGATGATCGAATAAATCGCATCAGATGATAATCATGCAAATCCGCTGACGAAAGCCTTTTCTCAGCAGTTTGAGCCAACCGTGCATAGTTCGGGTGTAAGACACTCGAGTGACTTGTTATAGGCCAAGTGGGAGATTGTTGGACAATTATGACCCATAGCGTCACTATTTGTACAGATCATGGTGTTGTTGTACAAATTAACTATGTGACAAAGAAGATTGCTCTCTTATCATTTGTGATTAGATCACCAAGATATATAAATGATAGGAGGTCCCTATGATTTGTTCCTGGATTGAGAATGATATGAGACAGTATCAGTCCACGAAGGATAAATCATTAAATATCCCTAGTCAGAGTATTATCGAGATTTGACATCGATAATGCGTAAAAGACGAGTATTACACTTGTGCGCGTTGTGAGGGCATAACGGCATAGTTCTCATATATTTAGGTATAGGATACTCATGCAAGTGTAATAGGAGGTTGTGTTTTACCGATGGTGCGGGAAACAGCTTCGCTCTGGATAGACCCCCTCAGAATTCCATTGGTAGTATGACTATGTGTCTATGGAAGTCCGAAATCAGGGTAGGTGTATTTGGTCTTAACCTGAGACTTGCACCGCTAATACTTGCGACAATCAATATACTTTGGTTTTGGTCGTCCAGGGCTTTAACCGATTCTGTGTACGCCTCTGCTGGGTATATTGAGAATCGTAATGTGTTGGGTGTGATGTCAAGACGGAAGTGTCACTCCAGTCATATAGAGATGATGGTCACGTAGGATACGGTACTAGTACTCTTAAGTACTGCAGTCATCGGGATATTATGACTAGGTCATGTATATCCGATTATAGAGACTAGTTACCAGACATCCGACATGTGCTTCGTACGGGGCAGACACAATTCCAGCCCCAGGCCTAGCACGTGACATTCGATACTGGATCGAAATACGCAATACTACGTATACTACGCCTGGTATAGATCCTTATATTCCTGTAAGGATATTTATGGAGAATTGGGTAGGCATGGCGCTTTGCTAGAAGCCAATCTTGTCTTGTAAATCGGTATAAACGTAGTACTAGGTACTTACGTGTTCGGATAGTCCGACGACCGAATTTACTGCCAACATATCTGGGGTTCTCATGGGTCGCTTCCTGAAGATTCACCGATGACGTATGACTCGCACTTTAATTAATCTGGGATTAATTAGATGAGAGAGAAAATTAATCTGGGATTAATTGCGAAGATATTTTATCTAGGATAAAATATCATTTAAAGAGAGAAAACGGTTAATTTGGAATTAATCGATAAATTAATATATTCGATATATTAAACGAAATTGGATTTTGACGCGGAATTGAAATTAGATTTTAATTCGGGCAACGAATTAATTTAGAATTAATTCGTTAGCGACGTGAATAGTCATTATGCTAGGAATAGTAATTAATTTGGGCGTATGATTATTTAATTAAATTAGATTTAATTACATCGCAACGGAAAATTCGTTAATTTGGAATTAGCGAACCCGAGCCTGGGATTATTTGCGAGCGCATTTGCATTTCGAATTCGAGTGCGGCACGTAAGTCAAATCAAGCGTCAAATCTCTAGTCGCATCTAGCGTCACATCATTCGTCAATCAAGTGATGGATGTCTTTCAATCACTATTCATGATTGATGGGAGTTGATGTTGGTTGTTGGCAAACTTTAATGCCATTTGATTTTTCTGAAAAAGAAAATGGTAAATCATTTTTGATTAATTAAAGTGTGTATTAGATACACATTTCCAACCAACACACACATCTCTCCTCTCTTTTCTCTCTTCTCTCTCTCACGCCCATTTGGGCTGTTCTTCACTGTTTTTCTGGGCAAAAACTGTGAGCAAGGGAAGCAAAGTGTGGTGATTTTGGGGCAAAATCATCAAGATCTAGCACTCCGAGAGACATGAGAAGGTGATAGGGAAGTCCACCAATGAGCTTGGAATCATTTGACGAAGCTTAGAACTTGATAGAGCTCACCCAAAGCCGAAAAATGGTGGAGACAAAATCAGCCACTGTCGTGACTTAGAGAGGCCAGAAATCGAGTTTTGTTGTCCACCGCATCGCTCAACCGATCGATGTAAGTATTCCGCAACTTCGTTGATTGTATTCACATGTATTTTCAATGCTTGAAATGATCTTGGGATGCTTAGAAAATTCCAATAATTTATGCATCATAGGTTGATGGCATAATGAATGTTATATTATGTGTGATTATTTACATCAGTTTAATCATAATTGTTACGAGTTATTTTGATACCCTGTAGACCATAAGATGTGTCTTGAAACAAGTTCTTTGTTATCTTTGAGATATTAAGAGCGAGTTTTTTTATTCATGGAAAATATAATTTGCAACCATTAGGGTCAGATTAGTTTTGAGTCTAATTGTGACGTTAGACAGTCTACGTCATATAGAGTCAGAAAAGATGCAGTAGGAGTGTCACATATGATTTTAATATGTTAGTGGAATTAGTTGTAACTTATGAAGTATTGACTTATGAAGTTGCATAATGACCTTATAGATTAGAAGTTTTGATATTAGTGTTGTGTTTGCGGTTGTCTCATAATATTTGGATTTGATCCCTAAAAACATAGACAACTCAGTATCTATAACACAATATTGATGTCGCATCTGAGTCATATTGATGTATAACTTAAATTATACAATATGTGAATGATGCTGGCTGTGGGAAACGATTGGGTTTGTTGGACAAACTCAATATATTTTAGCGGACCTACTTGTTATTGCCTACCTCTTGAGTACTATGTGAGCTCTTGATGATCATGTGTATATGATACATATTTAGATGTGTATATGATACCGTGGATTGGCAATAGAGCAAGTGGGAGAAATTGTTAGGGGTGGTGCTCGAAGTGCCAATTCGGATCGTATTTATGTCCGATTCATGAATACAAATAATTCATTTTTCCATAATATTACTTATTTATGATAGTACTTCTTGCTTTTATATACATATTCGATCTAATTACGATTAGATTGAAACTATATGATTTAGTGATATGTATATATTAGACAAAGACACGATAATATAATTTATAGTTCGCAGTTACAAAGTATTTTGTAATTGATATTGGGAAGTGTCATTACTAGAAGTATATTGTCAAATAAAGTTCCTGGTCAAGATTTACTAACGTGAGTCGGTTAGTAAAATTCGCTGAGACCAGTACATGTCGTATATCGAGACTTGGTCCGATGGTTTGTCCCAATGAACCATGAGTCTTGGGAGACTCGTATATATGTGTAGGTGTTTATTTGATAAATACTGAATGACTCACCGAAGATTTCCTAATATATGGTACACCAACGTCAATAGGAATATTCTCGAGTCGAGTAGCATAGTGGTCATTCGACTTGAGATACCACTGTGGATATATGAGTTATCCTTCATACTTTGATGGCAGTCACGTCATCGATATATTTATATAAGACCTTCGTCTATTCGTTGGGTGTTGACTGATGCTCATGATATCCTGCGAGTATCAGATAGAATCTGTCATTCCTATGTACAGGGCATATGTATCATGTACGTATTTGCGACCTAGTAAATCCATGACCGTGGTATGTTGGACAGTTATGACCCATAGCGTCACTGTTTGTAAAAGACATTGTGTTTTTGTATAAAATTAACTATGTTGTAATGAAATTGCCTTTTACCGTTTTGTAATTTATTTACTTTGATATATAAATGGTAAAAGTCCTTATGATTAATTCCGGATTGAGATGATATGAGACAATATCAATCTATAAAGGTTTAATCATTAATTATCCCTAGTCGTAGTATTATCGAGATTGGACATCGATATTGCGGAATAGACTAGTATTGCACTTGTGCGCGTTATAAGGGCATAATGGCATAGTTCTCATATATTTAAGTATTGGATACTTATGCAAGTGCGATAGGAGGTTGTGTTTTACCGATGGTACGGAAAATAGCTTCGCTCAAGATAGACCCCGCGGAATCCCATTAGTAGTATGTATATGTGTCTATGGGAGTCCGCTTCAGGGTAGGTGTATTGGTCTCAACCTGAGACTTACATCGCTAGTACTTGCGACAATCGGTAAACTTTGGTTTTGGTCGTCCTGGGCTTTAACAGGTTCTGTGTACGCCTCTTCTGGGTTTATTGAGAATTGTAGTGTATTGGATGTGATGTCAAGACGGAAGTATCACTTCAGACATATGGAGATGATCATCACGCAGGGATTCAGAACTGGTTCTCTATTATTTTGCAACCATCGGGATAATATGACAAGGTCATGATTATCCGATTCAAAGAGACTAGTTGTTTGATATCCGATATGTGCTTCGTACGGGGCAGACACTATTCCAGCCCCAGGCCTTGCACGTGACACCCGATACTGGATCGCAATACACAATACTACGGTATACTACGCCTAATATATATCGTATATTCCATTAAGAATATTTCTGGAGAATTGGGTAGGCATGGCATTTTGCTAGAAGCCAACCCTGTCTCGTAAATCAGTAAAAACGTAGTACGAGGTACGCACGTGTTCGGATAGTCCGACGATCGTATTTACTGCCAACATATCCAGGGATCTCTTGGGTCGCTTCCCGAAGATTCACCAATGACGTATGATTCGAGCATGATTAATCTGGGATTAATCGATAAGACATTTTATCTTGGATAAAGTACTATTTGAATAGAGATAAAGATTAATTTGGAATTAATCGACAAAATGATATATTTGATATATTAAACGAAATTGGATTTCGACGTGGAATTAAAATTAGATTTTAATTCGGGCAAACGAGTTAATTTAGAATTAATTCGTTAGCGACGTGAATAGTAATTTCGTTAGGCGTAATTATTAAATTACGTCACGACGGAAGTTCGTTAATTCGGAATTAGCAAAACCGAGCCTGGAAGTGTTTGCGGGCCCACTCGCATTTTGAATTCGAGTGGGGCCCACAAGTCACATCGCGAGTCACATCACTTGTATTTTGTGATATATGTCAAAATCATTTTTTTAGAGTGACATGTTGTCAGTATTCATGATGCAAGTTGTTGAGATCATTTATTACAATTTTGGAGCCAAAATTGGCTTTGACTTGTTGTAAACTAATACCAAACATTTGGTATTTTTTTTTAATTCATTCATTCGGTTTTTTGGAAAAACAAAGATTGAAAAACAGAACTCTCTCTCTCTCCATTTTCTTGCAAAACCGTGAGCTCCATTGGAGGGAAAATTTGATTTTCTTTCTTCTTTTGCTAGCACAATCAAAGGATCAAACAAGGTGATAGGGAAGCTTATCTTAGAGCATGGATTTCCATTAAAGCTTGGAGCTTGTTCATCATCTTCATCAACAAAATCCCTTGGCCGAATCTTAGAGCTTCTTGGAGGAAAAGTTTTTGTTGAGCATCAAATCCAATCCGATCAATGTAAGTGTGTTTCCGCCACATTTCTTTGTTGTATTCATTCTATTTCATGGTTTAAAATGATCTTGGGACATCAATAGAAACCAACAATGGTATCATAAAGCCTTGTTTGAGCATGAAATATTTTAGGGTAAAATTTGGGTAAATTGATTTTGAGCATGTTTTGAATAAATTACTTGTTTGAGCATGATTATGGATGGATGAATTTGAGTTGTTTATGATCAACTTTGTCAAAAACTAATTGGATGAATTTTTCCCCAAAAAATGAGGCATGGCTGAATCTTGTAGTTACCCTAAAGTCTTGGTATTTTTTGTTTTGATGATCATTGGATGACTTGAAACGAATTGGAAATGTCGATTTGTAATTCGATCAGATTGAAAAACGAAATCGGACAAAAATCCTTACCTTGGCCGAGAACAAATTAGCATGTATGGATTTGATTTTTGATTCAAGAATGTTGGACATTAGTTGAACAATATGATACATAATTAATTGGTTAAATTGTATTTTGGATATATTGATTTAGTTAATTAATTGATTTATTACACTTTAATTAATTAAGTTATAAAATTTGGAATTTTAAAATTTGGTTAATTGGGCTTAATTTTGAATTGGGCTTGAAAATGTTATATTTGGGCATAATGGGCTTGGTTGGGCCAAGTTGGTTTAGGCCAATTGGATTGGATCCAAATTGGGCCTAAATCATACCATTAAGTCCAAATGTAATAAATGGGCTTTAAAAGTTTAATTGGGCCTTATGGGCTAAAATTGGTTTTTTGGCATATGAGGGTGATTCCTCAATTGGGCTTGGTAATTGGGTTTGACCCATATTGACCAAAGCCCATGCCTTATAAAATCAATTGAAAGCCCATCAGACTTTAATTAAACGAACATTGGATGTTAGTTGGGCTTTGAGACCCGATAAGATTAGATTTAGAATCTTAGTCGTTAAAGCGCATTAAAAAGTGTAGATATTTAATTTGGAATTAAATACATGAATTAGTATTGAATACGAATTAAATTAGATTTAACGAGTAGTTCGATATAATTCAAGAATTTGTACTTTAAGTACTTATTCTTAAACGAGTTGGACTCGCGCAAATCAAATCATTGTTTGAACATTGGATGATCACTAATATTCAAAGATAATTAATAACATGCTTGAATGAATATATGGATGTGATGTATGAATAGCGTATATCGGATGGATATTAGAAGGGAAATGGCAATTTTAGAAATTGTTGTAAATTCAGAATTTATAAATTGGACCTGCGTGTCCAGCCTTCTCTCTCATTATTTCTTTGTATTCTCTTCTAACCTAATTCCTCTCAATGTTAATGAGGTTTCTCTTATTGTATTATGTAATTAGGTAGAAGTAGAATAATGCTAGCTGGGGAGAGGAAAGGGAGCGATTTGTTCTAGGAACAATCTGTTTAAATATCCATCCGCATATCGTTATTAGTTTACTTTCCGCGCCTTATTATGCTTTTAGAAATGCATGCTTAAGGGTGTATGATGAGACCTTAACAAAGATAATAAATTGGTTGCCAATTTACGCGAAAAACCCTCAAAATATATTAAACGCTATTTCCTTCTGTTGAGTGATTCTTACTCAAGATCCAAAGTTGGCATTGGTTTTTTGGCCAAAGTCAAGACCTTTGTCAATTGCGGATGTTTTTGAATCATGAGAGTTTTGTTCCATATCGGTGTCTTGTCCAAGTCGTGATTTGTTGGCCAAAGTCAAGATCACTTCTTGTCCATCGACATTGATTACGAAGCTTTCCATGTCAATGGGTCCCGCTTAACTGGAATCATTAAGCTTGTTGTGCCAAAGCCAAGGCTTAGTTGATTCAGAGGAAAAAGGTTAGGCAAATATATTGGATATATTGGCATATGTATTGTACATATGTTTCGGACTTGGATGTCCACCTACCGGATCTAGAAATTGGATTAGATCCAATTGATCTTCGAGATATACCTAGTTAAATATCATACAGCTTGTTGGCCAAAGTCAAGGTTGTGTGTTATTTAACGGGATCCTAGTGTTGGTTAATTCTAAGGTCCCAAGATCAAATCAAGACATGAAATTATGTGTGAACACATCAACGGAGGTAGCGGAATACTCACATTGATCGGTAGAGTCGATATGGAGACGATTCAAGCCCAAAAACGCACTGCCATGTAAGCCTACTGCATGCAGTCCACTGCCTACAAAAACAGAAAATTAAGTGAAGAAACGGAGCTCCTAGCATCGTCGGATGGATCCCGTCTCATGGTCGAACCTCCCTACCACCTTCGCAAGACTTGTAAGTGTGCTAGCACTTGATTTCTCACCATGAGAAACCACTCTTGCTTCCCTTTAGCTCACGCCCAAACTAGTTCCAAACCAGTGAACACTTTGCTCAAATGGGCGTGAGAGAGGAGAGAAATTTGAGAGAGAAGAAGTTGTGTTATGTAATTAAAATGATTTACCAAAAATCAATTTATATTTATGCCATAATTTATTAAATTAATAATAAAATTATGACACTTAACATGCAATGGCTTAGAGTATAAAACACTCAATTTCCATGCAATAACATTGAGTGCATTGTACACAATCTACATGCAATGACATTGAGTACAATGTACACAATCTACATGCAAAGCATTAGAATGACATGTGTCATGTGGGCCCCACACGTTCCCAAATGAAAGTGGGCCCACGTGCACTCACGCGTTCGGGTTCGATATTTCCGAAATACCGAGCTTACGTCGCGACGTTAATTCAATCGAATTTAAATAAATAATCGCCCCCGGCGAAATTATTATTTACGTCGCTAACGAATTAATTCTCAATTAACTCGTTTGCCCGAATTAAAATCTAATTTTAATTCCGCGTCGAAATCTAATTTCGTCTAATACATCGATTAATCCGAATTAATCGCTCTCTTCTCTCTAACGATATTTTATATTTATCCCGATAAAACATCTCCGTTATTAATCCTAGATTAATTTTCTCTCTCTTCTATTATAATCCCAGATTATTCAAGAGTGCAAGTTGTGCGTCATCGGTGGATTATCGGGAAGCGACCCATGAGATCCCCGGATAAGTTGGCAGTAAATACGGTCGTCGGAGTGCCCGAATCACGTACGTACCAAGTACTACGTTCTACCGATTTACGAGACAAGGTCGACTCCTAGCAAAGCACCAAGTCTTCCCAAGTTCTCCGGACATATTCATCAAAGAATATCTAGATCTGTATCAAGCGTAGTATACAATGTATTGTGTATATCGGCCCAGTATCGGATAATCACGTGCTAGGGCTGGGGCTGGATAAGTGTCTGCCCCGTCCGAAACACATATCGGATGTCTGGTAACTAGTCTCTATAATCGGATATTCATGACCTGGCATAATATCACGATTGGATGCGCATCACTTTAAGAGCACTAATACCGTATCCTGCGTGACATCATCTCCATTACGACTGGAGTGACACTTCCGTCTTGACATCACATCCAATACACTACGATTCTCTGATAAACCCAGAAGAGGTGAACACAGAACCAGTTAAGATCCCCCACCACCAAAACTAAAGTTTACCGATTGTCGTAAGTATTAGCGATGTAAGTCTCAGGTTAAGACTATACACACCTACCTTGATTTCGGCCTCCCATAGACACCTAGTCATAATACCAATGGGATTCCGAAGGGTCTATCCAGAGCGAAGCTGTTTCCCGTACCATCGGTGAAACACGACCTCCTATCGCACTTGCACAAGTATCCAATACTTATATATATGAGAACTATGCCGTTGTGCCCTCACAACGCGCACAAGTGCAATACTAGTCTATTCTATTCCGCATTATCGATGTCCAGTCTCGATAATACTACGACTAGGGATATTTAATGATTAAACCTTTGGGGACTGATACTGTCTCATATCATTCTCAGTCCAGGAACTAATCATAGGGACCTCTCTTTATTTATATATCTATGGTGATCTAATCACAAACGATGAGAGTGCAATTTCCTTATTACATAGTTAATTTGCTACAACAACACAATGATCTGTGCAAATAGTGACGCTATGGGTCATATTATCCAACAATCTCCCACTTGGCACGTAGCGAGTCACTCAAGTGTCCTACACTCGAACTATGTACAATTCGCTCAAATTGCTGAGGAAAGGTTTTCGTCAGCGGATTTGCTTAATTATCGTCTGACGCGATTTACACGATCATCACATCGCCACGATGTATGATCCGAACGAATCAGATGATACAGAAGTATATATCTGGATCGTCGATGAGACCTTTAATTCCTTAGCCTATGCTGACGCCTAGCTCAGCTGCTAACAGAACTTTATCTAATCTTATTAGATTTATTTTCTACCCAGATGGTCTTCTATTGCTGCCTCAGCTGCAGCAATGATCCGCATTTGTTGTTGTTCGGCAACAGTTATCTTGCTAGGAAGATTTCCAGCTCACTGTCCCGGTGTTCAAACTTTATAGTACCGCAGTATTTACCGGTTTGGAAACTTGCAGCAGTGATCCCAGTCACTTCAAGTTCTCCATCTCCATAGTTTAAGACAACATCTTTAGTTCTCTCAGATACTAACAGATGTTCTTTAATCTTCAATCCAGTGACTGTCACTTGGATTGACCCGATTGTGACTCCATATGCTCGAAGCGTATGAGACACCAATACAAGTACATTTTAAATGTACAATTTCCCAGAGAGTGTTAACAACTCCAAATCTATCCCAGTAGATCTTTATTCCCTGAATAAAGGTTGTTACTCCCCAGAATTCTACGGAGAATTTCTATTGAAAGAATATCTATGAAAGCCAAGCTTTCACCAATTGCTTTATGGGAATTTCACTGTCAGTGCGCTCTCCCACTAACCTCCTTATATACACAAGAATTATTTCGTTTTTAGTCAAATCATAAACCATTATGATTATTTCAAAACGACAGTTCCAAGAACCTTATGCTTGCATCAATCCAAACATGGATCGAATAACCCGCAAACCTTGTTTGTCGGTTATACAAAATCGTCAGGATGTTGTAAATATCCTCCAAAAGGTTTCCTTTTCAGGAAAGCGATTTTGATCTGTAACTGACAAATTTCATAAATGAAATACGCAGTTATCAACAAGCATCTTCAAAATGGATTTATCATGGCAACAGGTAAAAAGGTTGAACCGTTATTAACATAATGTTGATAACGCTACCTTTCCGTCAAAACCTTAGGTTTGCACGTTGGTATGTTGCCTTCCATGTATGTCTTCCTTGAAGACGTTAAATGTACCATAGGCACAACGCCTTGTGGTACAACAACTAGTATTCAAACATAGTTGTTATACATGGAATCCATTTCGGACTCATGGCACTTTGCCATAACAGGGAGTCGATACCTCGTATCACTTCCTCTAAACGTAGTCGGATGGTACACCACCATAAGATTGACATCTTTATGGGGTGAGATCAGAAACCCATACCCTAGGTTGTTTTCTGACTCTATCCGATCTACTAGTTTCTTGTGTATTTGAAGATTAATGGCATAGATTCATCATAGATGAACTATTTGTGTTCCATTAAGGACTTCGTGCCTTGATCAGTATTACTCCGATTTTCATCGAGTATCACTATCCTCCCACTGACCACTGCATATCGGTATTCCTCTCAGGAAAACCGCATGGTGAGCAACAATTACATTGTTCTCATGTGGGATTTACAAGTACTATATTTAAGGTTTCCCTTAGGATAACTTATATTGGCACTTATCCAATTTGGGTCCTTAGTTTGGTATCATCCAACGCTATGCCTCGCATACCCAAATTATCAGGAATGAGAAACCTCGTTTCTTCCCTGTTCATATCCTATATGATATCTGTCAAACAGATTTATATGGAACCTTATTCTAAATAAGCTTTGCACTGTTAATACATATCCTGTTGAAGGAAATAGTAGCTCAGAGCGACTCGTGATAAACCTTATTATGTCCAACAAAATTCGGTTTTTGGTTCGGACACACACCGTTTAACTGACGTGTCTCGGGAGTCCTCAAATGAAAGAACACCGTACTCTTTCATTTATATATGAAACTTACTGCTTAAGTATTTTCCATTATGGTATTACCGTGGCGGAATAACACTATAGCTGATCTGTTTGTCTACTTCGTGTCGAAACTCTAAAGTTTCCGATCTGTGTTCTTCAAAAGAAACACATAACCACAACGTGATGTCACATCCGTTAAGGTCACGAAATATTCATGTTCACATCTAGCCTAACTAGATATGGGCCCACTTACTTCACCATGAATAGGGCTAACAGATCGGTGGCCCTTTTACTATTACCAAGTAAATAGCATTTTAGGTATTTTACCTAATAAACTAGATTCGCAGACCTTATTTGAATAGTCAAATCAGTCCTAGTACCCACTCTACAAAAGTGTGGATATACGAGTCTTGTTTAATAAACTAGATTCGTAGACCTTATTTGAATAGTCAAATCAGTCCTAGTACCCACTCTTCAAAAGTGTGGATATACGAGTCTTGTTTAATTGTGTCCCAGACAACAATGCCACAAATAAGTCTCCATTGATCAAATCAATTTGAGCTATTTATTTGTCATTTTATATGTTTGAGATTTTATTTATATTCAAAATATAAATTCTGTTATTTACATCCAGTATTTATCTCAGTATCATCTTTATATATTGAAACACTTTAGTGTTCTAGAATATAAAGGTTTTATCCGCAATGGATTAAACACTGATATAGAGATAATGTCTCTAGTTAAACTAGTTACATTATAACATTTCCTAATTTAAGTACATACCCAAAGGGCAGTTCCTAAACTTAGGTATCTACGGTCGAAACAGCGACTTTCGTCCCGTTTCCAATTCGCAGAGAAATCTCGGCTTGAAGCCAGTATCCAGCTCACAGCGGATTCTGAACGTCAATACATATATTTTATGTACCACACTAAGTATTTAAAATTCCATTTCAATACTAGCAGTGAACATAACTTTGACAAATATTTTTAAAGTTAGAGCCTCGCCCTTTCTTTAATTCCTTCGTGTCTTCCATATCCAAATGGTAGTCACTTTTGAGATATGTCAATTATCCTTTTCAATATTTCACAAACCTTTGGCCACGCCTTGGGTTTCGGAATATCGAACGATGTGCACCTTGTGCTACATGCCCTAATTGCAAACTTTGACTTTTCTCCACTAGAATAGTCAATTAATTCTCCAAGAATTATTAATTGCAACTTTAATACTTTTAAATCTAAAGATAGATTTATTGTAAGTATATTAATTAAGCACTAAAGTCATCATCACATAAATCTTCCAAAGACTTTATGCTCTACTATTTGCTTAATTATGGGCTTAGTCATAATAAGTTATTTTATCAAATAAATTAACCTATTATTAATTCCCAATTGAAAATTAAATCATTTAAAACATTTAATCAAAGGATTATATATTTTAAATATTCAACCTTTCAATTCTTTCTTGATTTCAATAGTCCAACTATTTAATCAATTTTAATAAGGTACTATTTATTATAATGATTACAATAATCCAATTATTTAATCAACTATAATTTTAATATTGATTACTATAATCTCATTATAAAATCAACTATCATTTAATTCAATTATATTGATTACTATAATCCAATTACAAAATCAACTATATATTGAATGAGTTTGTATATAGTCCAACTATATATATATATATTTTTTTAAAACAACATAAAATATTAGTCCGACTAATACTTTTGATTAATATGACGAGTAAAATATAAATGAGCGTGTTTAGCGAGTATTCGAACGAATGTTGCAATTCAATACTTCGCCTCCCACTATTTTTCGTCGAGCCTCTAACCCTCTGTCGAGTACTCGGGAAACCGTGTTTCCTAGTGGGCTAGGATCCCGTTAAATATCACACAATCTTGACTTTGGCCAACAAATTGTATGATAATTAACTAGGTAGATCTCTAAGATCAATTGGATCTCATCCAATTCCTAGATCCGGTTAGGTGGACATCCAAGTCCTAAACATATATCTCATATATGCCTATATATCCAATATATATACCCTAACCTTTTTCCTCTGAATCAACTAGGCCTTGGCTTTGGCACAACAAACCTGATGATCCCAGTCAAGCGCGGACCCATTGACCATGGAGGCTTCGTAATCAATGTCAATGGACAAGAAGTGGTCTTGACTTTGGCCAACAAATTGTATGATAATTAACTAGGTAGATCTCTAAGATCAATTGGATCTCATCCAATTCCTAGATCCGGTTAGGTGGACATCCAAGTCCTAAACATATCTCATATATGCCTATATATCCAATATATATACCCTAACCTTTCCTCTGAATCAACTAGGCCTTGGCTTTGGCACAACAAACCTGATGATCCCAGTCAAGCGCGGACCCATTGACCATGGAGGCTTCGTAATCAATGTCAATGGACAAGAAGTGGTCTTGACTTTGGCCAACAAACCACAACTTGGACACGACACCGATATAGAACAAAGCCTCGTGATTAAAACACATCTTTGATGGACAAGGGCTTGACTTTGGCCAACAACCCCTGCCAATCTCGGATCTTGAGTAAGAATCACTCAATGGAAGGAAAACGCATGATATTTAATGAGGGTTTTTCGCGTGCAAATTGGCTACCAATTTATTATCTTTGTTAAGGTCTCATCATCATACACCCTTAAACATGCATTCTAAATACATAATAAAGCGAGTATGAAATAAATAATAATGATATGCGGATGGATACTTAACACATTGATCCTAGATCAAATCTCTCCCTTTCTCACTCAAGCTAGCACTTGTACTACTTCTACCCGTTACACTACACTTCTAAAGAAACCTATACATAGAGGGGAATAGGTGAGAAGAGAATACAAAGAGAAAGAAGGTGATAAGGCTGGACACGCAGGTCCAATTTAATAAATCGAATTTATTACAACAATTTCTAAAATTGCCCACCCGACTAATATCCATCCGATATACATTATTCATTCAACACAACCACGTATTCACACACATAAGCATGCTATCAATCAATCTAATCAAATTAATTAATCTGATAATTAAGTGATCATCCAATGTTCAAACAACGATTTGATTTTGTTCGAGTCAAACTCGTTTTTGCGAATAAGTACTCAAAGTACGAATTCATGAATTAATTAAACTACATCATTAAATCTAATTTAACATGTATTTAATACTAATTCACTATTCAATTCAAAATTAAATATTACACTTTTATTTAATAAACCTTTTACGATTAAATTCCAAATCTAATCGTAACGCGTCTCAAAGACCGATTAACGTCCAACGTCAATTCAATTAAAGTCCAATGGGCTTTTGATTGATTTCTTAAGGCGTGGACTTTTGGTCAACTCGGGTCAAACCGATAACCAAAGTCCAATCCGGGATTTACCCCATAAGCCCATAAATCAATCTTGGCCCATTAGCCCAATTGAACATTAAAGGTTCATTAGCCGCAATTGGGCTTTATGGTTAAGGTTTTGGGCCCAATTGGATCCAATCCACTTGGCCTAAACCAAACTTGATAAATCAAGCCCAATAGCCCAAACAACAATTCAAGCCCAAATCCAATTTAAGCCTAAATAATTAAATTACACTAATCCAATTACGCAATTTAATTACCTAAAGTGCATTACATGATTAATCAACTAAATCAATATTTTTAAAACACCAAATTAGTCTTATTAATCATATTCAATTCATTATCACATGTCAAACACACATAATGAAAAATCAAACCCATTTACATGCTTCTAAGCTCGGCCAAGGAAGGTTATTTTGTCCGATTTGAATTCAATCCGATTAATACACAATCGACAACGTATTAACTTCCCGAATGATTTCATACACATCCAATGTTCATAAAATCAAACATACCAAGACATTCAAGGGCATATCACATTCGGCCAACATAGATTTTAGGGTTTATGTTCAATTCAAAATCTAATCCAATTCGATTCAAATTAACATCATCATTTATCATTATAACTCATCCAATGAATTAAAATGAAAAAATTCCAAGAACCCAAATTCATTATACATTCGGCCAACATGATATTTTGGGGAAAATTATTCCAAATCAATTTTCAACAAATTGGTCCAACCAAAATGAATTTAAACATGTTATAAACATACTCAAACAAGCAATTTATTCAAATCATGCTCAAATCAAATTTACCCAATTTTAACCCTACAAATTTCATGCTTGCAACATTAGCTCATGATGCCATTGTTGGTTAATTCTAAGGTCCCAAGATCAAATCAAGACATGAAATTATGTGTGAACACATCAACGGAGGTAGCGGAATACTCACATTGATCGGTAGAGTCGATTTGGAGACGATTCAAGCCCAAAAACGCACTGCCATGTAAGCCTACTGCATGCAGTCCACTGCCTACAAAAACAGAAAATTAAGTGAAGAAACGGAGCTCCTAGCATCGTCGGATGGATCCCGTCTCATGGTCGAACCTCCCTACCACCTTCGCAAGACTTGTAAGTGTGCTAGCACTTGATTTCTCACCATGAGAAACCACTCTTGCTTCCCTTTAGCTCACGCCCAAACTAGTTCCAAACCAGTGAACACTTTGCTCAAATGGGCGTGAGGAGGAGAGAAATTTGAGAGAGAAGAAGTTGTGTTTGTTAATTAAAATGATTTACCAAAAATCAATTATATTTATGCCATAATTTATTAAATTAATAATAAAATTATGACACTTAACATGCAATGGCTTAGAGTATAAAACACTCAATTTCCATGCAATAACATTGAGTGCATTGTACACAATCTACATGCAATGACATTGAGTACAATGTACACAATCTACATGCAAAGCATTAGAATGACATGTGTCATGTGGGCCCCACACGTTCCCAAATGAAAGTGGGCCCACGTGCACTCACGCGTTCGGGTTCGATATTTCCGAAATACCGAGCTTACGTCGCGACGTTAATTCAATCGAATTTAAATAAATAATCGCCCCTGGCGAAATTATTATATACGTCGCTAACGAATTAATTCTCAATTAACTCGTTTGCCCGAATTAAAATCTAATTTTAATTCCGCGTCGAAATCTAATTTCGTCTAATATATCGAATTAATTCCGATTTATCGCTCTCTCTCTCTAGACGATATTTTATCCCGGATAAAACATCTCCGTTATTAATCCTAGATTAATTTTCTCTCTCTTCTATTATAATCCCAGATTATTCAAGAGTGCAAGTTGTGCGTCATCGGTGGATTATCGGGAAGCGACCCATGAGATCCCCGGATAAGTGGCAGTAAATACGGTCGTCGGAGTGCCCGAATCACGTACGTACCAAGTACTACGTTCTACCGATTTACGAGACAAGGTCGACTCCTAGCAAAGCACCAAGTCTTCCCAAGTTCTCCGGACATATTCATCAAAGAATATCTAGATCTGTATCAAGCGTAGTATACAATTGTATTGTGTATATCGGCCCAGTATCGGATAATCACGTGCTAGGGCTGGGGCTGGATAAGTGTCTGCCCCGTCCGAAACACATATCGGATGTCTGGTAACTAGTCTCTATAATCGGATATTCATGACCTGGCCATAATATCACGATTGGATGCGCATCACTTTAAGAGCACTAATACCGTATCCTGCGTGACATCATCATCCATTACGACTGGAGTGACACTTCCGTCTTGACATCACATCCAATACACTACGATTCTCTGATAAACCCAGAAGAGGTGAACACAGAACCAGTTAAGATCCCCCACCACCAAAACTAAAGTTTACCGATTGTCGTAAGTATTAGCGATGTAAGTCTCAGGTTAAGACTATACACACCTACCTTGATTTCGGCCTCCCATAGACACCTAGTCATAATACCAATGGGATTCCGAAGGGTCTATCCAGAGCGAAGCTGTTTCCCGTACCATCGGTGAAACACGACCTCCTATCGCACTTGCACAAGTATCCAATACTTATATATATGAGAACTATGCCGTTGTGCCCTCACAACGCGCACAAGTGCAATACTAGTCTATTCCGCATTATCGATGTCCAGTCTCGATAATACTACGACTAGGGATATTTAATGATTAAACCTTTGGGGACTGATACTGTCTCATATCATTCTCAGTCCAGGAACTAATCATAGGGACCTCTCTTTATTTATATATCTATGGTGATCTAATCACAAACGATGAGAGTGCAATTTCCTTATTACATAGTTAATTTGCTACAACAACACAATGATCTGTGCAAATAGTGACGCTATGGGTCATATTATCCAACACCTAGCCCACTAGGAAACTGGGTTTCCCGAGTACTCGACAGAGGGTTAGAGGCTCGCCGAAAAATAGTGGGAGGCTAGTATTGAATTTACAATTTCATTAAGATACTTAGCTTTACGCGCTTTCATATTATTTCGTCAAAATTATTTTATTAGTTGGACTAATATAATGTTATTTTTCTTGTAACAATTAGACTGTACCCATATATCGTTGATTAGATAGTTAGACTATCGTAATCAAGATGACAGGAAAGGGAAATGTCCGAGACATTATCATGGGCGAAAATATCTTCAAGGGCACGAACTTTACCGATTGGGAAATGAATCTGAGGATAGTCCTTGGAGCCGAGAGGTGTTATATACTATACAGAGACCTCTTGGGCCTAAGCCCAAACCTGATCAGTTACTTGAGCTGGAGCTTTGGAAGACTCACAGCGATGATAATGATATTGCTCAGTCTATTATGTTTGCTGCTATGACTCAGCATTTTCGTCGACAGAACAGGGACTTGGATCCCTATAACATGTTGGCGAGGTTGCACAATCTTCACCGATATAACCGAAGGTCGCAGAGATATGAGTTAGTGAATAAGCTCTTCCGTTCACATATGTCAGAAGGCATGTCTGTTGAGTCGCATATGGCACAGATGATTGCTGACATAGATGAGCTGGCTAAGATGGGGATAGTCTTAGAGGCTGAGATTACCATAGATATGATCTTGCAATCTCTCCCTGACACTTGGAAACAGTTCATCATAAGCTATAATCTGATGAACACTGATGATATTCTTGGAGAGTTGTTGTCAATTCTCAAGGAAGCTGAAAATGAGATGCTTAAGGGCAACAAGCGCGAGGCGCACTTTGCTTCGACATCTCAGACACCGAGGGCTGGGCCCAAGGCGACTGGAGGTGTGAAGAAGAAGAAGCATAAAAAAGGGCAAGGCCAAATCGTCAAAGGCTTCTGGGAAGCCTAAGGACAAATTTCAGGATGTTTGCCTCCAGTGCGGCAAGCGGGGTCACTGGAAGCGTGACTACCGCGAGTACAAGGCACTCCAGAAGGATTAAAGTGGGCAAGGCACCGGCTTCAGGTATGTTTGTTATTGAGATAAACATGACTATTTCTAGTTTTAAAAATTGGATTTTTGATTCTGGTTGTGGTACTCACATATGTACTGATGTGCAGGATCTACGGATTAGCAGGAGACTGGCCTTAGGGGAGATTGATCTACGCGTCGGAAATGGGGCACCAGTCGCCGTTTTGGCCGTTGGCACTTTTGTTTTAAAACTGCCCTCGAGGCATGTATTTGAACTTAATGACTGTTATTATGTACCTAGTTCGACTAGGAATATTATTTCTGTATCTATGTTAACCCAATGTGGGTATACTTTTGTATTCAGGAACATTGGGTGTTTTGTGTATAAAAATGATGTAGAAATTTGCACTGCTGTTGCAAATAATGGTCTTTATATTTTGAATATAAATCAATCTCAAACATATAATATAACAAACAAAAGGCTTAAAATGAGTAATAAAGATGAAACTTATATGTGGCACTGTCGTCTGGGACACATAAACAAGACTCGCATATCCACACTTTCGAAGAGTGGGTACTTGGACGGATTTGATCCAAATTCATATGACGTCTGCGAATCTTGCTTAATAGGCAAAATGCCTAAATCACCTTTTAGCGGTAAAGGTGAAAGCGCCACTGAACTGTTAGCCCTCGTTCATAGTGATGTATGTGGGCTCATGTCTAGCCAGGCTAGAGGTGGATATGAATACTTCATAACCTTTACGGATGATGCATCGCGTTATGGTTATGTGAATCTTATGAGACACAAGTCGGAAACTTTTGAGAAATTCAAACAGTTTCGACATGAAGTAGAAAAACAGAACGACAAGAGTATAAAGACATTACGGTCGGACCGTGGTGGCGAATACTTGAGTAATGAGTTTCTAGATTACTTGAAAGAATATGGTATTCTTTCACAGTGGACTCTTCCTGGAACACCGCAATTAAACGGTGTGTCTGAACGGAGAAACCGAACTTTGTTGGACATGGTTAGGTCAATGATGAGTCGCACTGAGCTACCTATTTCCTTATGGGGGTATGCATTAAACAGTGCAATTCTTATTTTGAATAAGGTTCCGTCAAAGTCTGTACAACAGACACCATATGAGATATGGACATGAAAGAAACCGGGTTTCTCATTCCTGAAGATTTTGGGATGTTAGGCATACGTCAAACGTTTGGAAGGTACCAAACTTGAACCCAAATCGGATAAATGCCTATTCGTAGGATATCCTAGGGAAACCAAATGATATTACTTCTATCACCCACGAGAGAACAAAGTATTTGTTGCTCTACATGCGATTTTCCTTGAGAAGGAATTCCTAAATGCAGTGGTTAGTGGGAGGAAAGTAGAACTCGATGAAAATCGGAGTGATACTGTTCTTGGCATAGAATCCTCAGCGGAACAAGAACAGTCCATCTGGGATGAGACTGTACCACAATCTTCTATTACACAAAGACCGCGTAGGTCGGAAAGAGTCAGGAAATAACCTGAGAGGTATGGGTTTCTGATCTCACCTCATGTAGATATTAATCTCATTGAGGATAACAAACCGGCTACGTATGAGGAAGTGATACAAGATATCGATTCCGCTTTATGGCAAGAAGCCATGAAGTCCGAAATGGACTCCATGAATACCAACCAAGTTTGGACACTGGTTGATGCACCAGAAGGCGTAAAGCCTATTGGATGCAAATGGGTTTTCAAGAAGAAGACCGACATGGATGGCAACGTACAAACGTACAAAGCTAAGCTTGTAGCGAAGGGGTATCGTCAACGATATGGTGTCGATTACAATGAAACTTTCTCACCCGTTGCCATGATTAAATCCATTCGGATAATGCTTGCAATTGCTGCATATTTCGATTATGAGATATGGCAGATGGACGTTAAAACCGCTTTCCTTAACGGAAACCTTTTGGAGGATGTTTATATGCAACAGCCTGACGGTTTTATCGTGCCTAGACTTGCAAACAAGGTTTGTAAGTTAAATCGGTCCATTTATGGACTGAAGCAAGCATCACGGTCATGGAACCAACGTTTTGATGAGATCATAAAAGAATATGATTTCATTCAAAACGAAGATGATCCTTGTGTATATAAGAAGGTTAGTGGGATAGCACTGACTTTTATTATCCTTTATGTTGACGATGTATTGCTTATAGGCAATGACATTCTCATGCTAACGTCGGTGAAAGCTTGGCTTTCATTGAAATTCTCCATGAAAGATCTGGGAGAAGCAGCCTTTATTCTGGGAATAAAGATCTACCGAGATAGATCTAGAAAGCTGCTTGGACTCTCCCAGAGTACGTACATTGACAAAGTGTTGAAGAGATTCAACATGGATCAGTCCAAAAGAGGACTGTTGCCAGTGTCACATGGCGTCTATCTATCTAAGGACATGTGTCCTAAAACTCAAGATGATAGAGACAACATGAGTCGGATACCATTCGCCTCGGTAGTCGGATCGATCATGTATGCCATGATATGTACGCGACCTGATGTCTCATATACTTTGAGCATGTGTAGTCGATATCAGGCCGATCTAGGTGAAGGTCACTGGATGGCGGTTAAGAATATCCTTAAGTATCTTAGAAGAACTAAGGATTCTTTCTTAATCTATGGAGATGGAGAACTTGAGGTAATTGGGTATACCGATGCAAGTTTCCAAACCGACAAAGACGACTGCAAGTCGCAATTCGGGTACATATTTTGTTTAAATAACGGAGCAGTGAGCTGGAAATCTTCCAAGCAAGAGACTGTTTCCGATTCAACAACAGAAGCGGAGTACATTGTTGCAGCTGAAGCAGCAAAGGAAGCAGTTTGGATCCGAAAATTCCTAATTGGATTATGAGTAGTTCTGTTAGTAGCTGAGCCCGTTCCATTGTATTGTGACAATAATGAGGCTATAGTACAGGCTAAGGAACCGCGGTCTCATCAACGATCCAAGCATGTTCTTCGACGTTTCCATCTGATTCGTGAGATCATACATCGTGGCGATGTGAAGGTCGAGAAGGTCGCATCAGATTACAACATTGCAGATCCGCTGACAAAAGCTATTCCTCAGCAAACGTTTGAGCGACATGTACATAGTTCAGGTATTAGATGCTTGAGTGACTGGCTATAGGCCAACTGGGAGATTGTTGGACAGTTATGACCCATAGCGTCACTGTTTGTAAAAGACATTGTGTTTTTGTACAAAATTAACTATGTTGTAATGAAATTGCCTTTTACCGTTTTGTAATTTATTTACTTTGATATATAAATGGTAAAAGTCCTTATGATTAATTCCGGATTGAGATGATATGAGACAATATCAATCTATAAAGGTTTAATCATTAAATATCCCTAGTCGTAGTATTATCTAGAATGGACATCGATAATGCGGAATAGACTAGTATTGCACTTGTGCGCCTTGTGAGGGCATAACAACATAGTTCTCATATATTTAAGTATTGGATACTTATGCAAGTGCGATAGGAGGTTAGGTTTTACCGATGGTACGGAAAATAGCTTCGCTCTGGATAGACCCCGCGGAATCCCATTGGTAGTATGTATATGTGTCTATGGGAGTCCGCTTCAGGGTAGGTGTATTTGGTCTCAACCTGAGACTTGCATCGCTAGTACTTGCGACAATCGGTAAACTTTGGTTTTGGTCGTCCACGGCTTTAACAGGTTCTGTGTACGCCTCTTCTAGGTTTATTGAGAATTGTAGTGTATTGGATGTGATGTCAAGACGGAAGTATCACTTCAGACATATGGAGATGATGATCACGCAGGGATTCAGAACTGGTTCTCTATTGTGTTGCATCCATCGGGATAATATGACAAGGTCATGATTATCCGATTCAAAGAGACTAGTTGCTTGATATCCGACATGTGCTTCGTATGGGGCAGACACTATTCCAGCCCCAGGCCTCGCACGTGACATCCGATACTGGATCGCAATACACAATACTACGGTATACTACGCATAATATAGATCGTATATTCCATTAAGAATATTTCTGGAGAATTGGATAGGCATGGCGCTTTGCTAGAAGCCAACCTTGTCTCGTAAATCGGTAAAAACATAGTACGAGGTACGCACGTGTTCGGATAGTCCGACGGCCGTATTTACTGCCAACATATCCAGGGATCTCTTAGGTCGCTTCCCGAAGATTCACCGTGACGTATGATTCGAGCATGATTAATCTGGGATTAATCGCGGAGACATTTTATCTTGGATAAAGTACTATTTGAAGAGAGAGAAAGATTAATTTGGAATTAATCGACAAAATGATATATTCGATATATTAAACGAAATTGGATTTCGACGCGGAATTAAAATTAGATTTTAATTAGGGCAAACGAGTTAATTTAGAATTAATTCGTTAGCGACGTGAATAGTAATCTCGCTAGGCGTAATTATTTAATTACGTCACGACGAAAGTTCGTTAATTTGGAATTAGCGAAACCGAGCCCGGAAGTGTTTGCGGGCCCACTCGCATTTTGAATTTGAGTGGGACCCACAAGTCACATCGCGAGTCACATCACTTGTCATTATTTTGTGATAGATGTCAAAATCATTTTTTGAGAGTGACATGCTGTCACTATTCATGATGCAAGTTGTTGAGATCATTTATTACAATTTTGGAGCCAAAATTGGCTTTGACATTTTGTAAACTAATACCAAACATTTGGTAATTGTTTTTTAATTCATTCATTCGGTTTTTTGGAAACACAAAGATTGAAAAACAGAACTCTCTCTCTCTCCATTTTCTTGCAAAACCGTGAGCTCTATTGGAGGGAAAATTTGATTTTCTTTCTTCTTTTGCTAGCACAATCAAAGGATCAAACAAGGTGATAGGGAAGCTTATCTTAGAGCATGGATTTCCATTAAAGCTTGGAGCTTGTTCATCATCTTCATCAACAAAATCCCTTGGCCGAATCTTGGAGCTTCTTGGAGGAAAAGTTTTTGTTGAACATCAAATCCAATCCGATCAATGTAAGTGTGTTTCCGCCATATTTCTTTGTTATATTCATTCTATTTCATGGTTTAAAATGATCTTAGGACATCAATAGAAACCAACACGGTATACTTCGGAAGCGAGTTCCGAGTGTTATTTAGATATCGTAAATTTAAAAGTCGACTATATTATATCTTAAGGATTTGACGTTCTTATATATATCCTCGGTATAATATTGATAGCCCATGACGGAGGGATTATACGTATGCAATGATCTTGACTTGCATAGTTTAGCGAGATTATCTGTGGTCGTCATAATTCATTAGTGGGTGAATTATGGACACAAAATTAGATTCTGTGATAGATAAACCTAAACTTAGAAAGTCCCACAATATGAAGAGTACTTGTTGAGTACTTGTGCAACGCGTTATGAATAATCTATATATAGATTATTCATAATACTTCACCGAATTAAATGAGTTAATTCGAGTTGTTTAAACGGTTAAACGAAAATACATGCATTATGGGCATTTCGGTCAATTGATAATTTATGTGTATTTTTATTTGATACAAGATTTGATTTGATACATATTAATTAATTGTTAAATGAGATTTTGACACATGTCATTAATATATGTATTTGTTATTTAATGTAAATAAAAATACATATATAATAATAATCGTATTAATTAATTATTTAGGTGTTTAAATGTTAAATATCTAGATAATTAAATTATTTCAATATTACATAAATGTTATGCAATATGTTTGATTATTATTGGTTACATGTGGCATGATTTTATTAAGCTTAAAGTTTATAAATTGGATTTTTCGACTTAAAGCTTATTATTATTTAATTTGATTAAAATGACCAAATGACCATTTTACCCTTCCTAAGTCGGTCAAGCCTCGTTTTTAAGTTGGAAAATTTTATTTTCTTCATTCATTCACCTCCTTAGCCGAACCTCTCATGAAAAAAGCTCCCAAAATTTTCTTGAAGAGTCAAGGAAGAAAGTGAAGAAATTCAAGAAAAAAATTAAGGAAATTACAAGATTTGGAGGTAATCTTCAATAACCTTAAACTTAGAAAGCTTGTTTCTTGTTCTTGAATATTTATAATAGTTCTAGGGTTTCTTCCTTTCTTATATTTTGGGCCTTTTTGATTTGGAGGATGGATTTGGAATAGAGATGACATATACACCCGACACATGATATACCACCTCCCGTGCAAGCGAGAAAAATAAGACTAGTTTTACTATTGAAAAAGAATTACAACGACATTTGTGTTGTGTCTTCTCTATCTCCTCATTATGTGTATTTATAGTTAAAAAATAATTAAATTTAAACTCTCTTTGTCATCTCAATCTCTTATGATTTGGATGATATTATAAATTATATCTCTATCTCATTTATCATATTAACCCATATATTCTTCAAATATCGTTCACGTGGACTTAAACCTATTTTGATACCAACATTAACTTTTAATTTGATCTTCATTATTAGTACCGATTAATTGAGTTGATTACATTCTTTGTGTTATAAAAGTGGTCGTAATTTCTTTCCGTCTTTTAGTGTATATATATATATATATATATTTAGAGAGAGGGAGATATACATATCATAGAACAAATAAAATTTGATCATTAAACATATAACTTAAACCATTAAATATGCAAACTCTATTAATAAATATCAAACTTTTGAAAACATAAATCTAATTTCATATTTATGAATAGAATTTTCATATTTAATGATTTAAATTACATGTTCAATACTCAAAATAATATTTTTATACCACAAAAATATTTGATACCATTGACTACCATAATAGCCACCATCAAATTTACAAAATAGTTGAAAGTAGGACTTTGATACACTTTTTTAGCCGGGGGCTCCGATACCAGTGCCACATGTCAGGTGTTCAGTAGTAAAATATAAACGAATTTTTTTTTTTTTTTCTTTATATCTGGACTGTTGGATCAAAAATTCAACCATCTAGATTGAACGGGAGGTTGGCTCCCGTAATTAATTTTTTCCTCCTTGGAGACAAGTACATATTTGTAATTGGCCATGTCTCACATCCCCCAATCTCTCCACAATCAGGGACCAAAATTAATCATGACGTCGCTAAAGAACTCCCCCTCACCGAGGAAAAAGGCAAGACTCACACCGTCAACTCCGTTGAACCCACAAACCAGAAAACCCTCAAAATGGATCTCACTCAACCTGGCCCAATCAGAGCTCTCATTACCCCTCACATTCCCCACCGGCCAAACCTTCCGCTGGAAACAAACTGGCCCTCTCCAATACACCGGCCCCGTCGGGCCCCACCTAATTTCCCTTAAGCACCTCCAAAACGGCGACGTTTGTTACCACATCCACACTTCCCCTTCAGAACCCGCTGCCAAATCGGCTCTCCTGGATTTTCTCAACATGGGTATTTCCCTCACCGAGCTCTGGGAGGATTTTTCGGCTTCGGATTCTCGGTTTGCTGAGCTTGCCAACTATTTGGCGGGTGCCCGGGTTCTGAGGCAGAAACCGGTTGAGTGTTTGCTTCAGTTCTTGTGTTCTTCGAATAATAATATATCCAGGATTACAAAAATGGTGGATTTTTTGTCGAGTTTGGGGAATCATTTGGGTAATGTTGAGGGTTTTCAGTTTCATGAGTTCCCATCTTTGGAAAGATTAGCAATGGTTTCAGAGGCCGAGCTTAGAAGTGCTGGTTTTGGTTACAGGTTTCCTCCTCGTTTCTATTTAAGCTTTCTTTTTCTTTTTCGTTTTCAAAAAATTGGCGTGGCTAGATGTTGAGTATAAGTAACCGAGGCTTGTGCTTTCGAAGTTAAGCTGAAGTACAACAATTGTAAGCACACCCTGTATAGAATCTGTATACCCCCATTAAAGATGATGGACATTGAGTTTGTAGCTTATACTCCCAATACTTATAAGCAAGTGTATATTCTCAGTCAGTACTCTTGCCTATATTTTTCGGGTGCTGCATATGTGAAGTTCTGAAAATCTCAAATTTTTCTTGGATTTTTATATTCTATAACATGTGAGTCTTTAGGTGACATCTAATCTGATATGCAAACTCGATAAATGATTTTTGTTCGTGATGTGGGTGAGCAGGGCCAAATACGTAACTGGTACAGTAGATGCTTTGCAATCAAAGCATGGTGGAGGTACTGAGTGGCTCATGTCTCTTCGTAAATTGGATATCCAGGAGGTGATTGATGCTCTCTGTACTTTACCAGGAGTTGGGCCTAAGGTGGCAGCCTGCATAGCTCTATTCTCTCTTGATCAGAATTCAGCCATTCCTGTTGATACACATGTCTGGAAGGTATGCTGCACAAGTTTAACATCATATTCTCTTGTTTGCCTAGTTTACGCTAAATTAGTATCATTGGCTTTGGTGCCTATGAAATGGTCTAAACATATTGTGCTTGCATTATTCACCGAACCAAACCACACAAAGTATTTTCTTATTAGTTGGGGTCGGCTATGTGGATCTTTTGACGCCATTGTGTTCTATTTGAGATCATTGTTTATCAAGCTCTATGAAACCTAAGTCTCTTTTATGATTTCTTTGTATGTCAACTTAAACCTTATCCTACCTTGCTTGACATATGACAGATTGACAGCATTATTTGGTCGCTTTTTCTTACTATAGCACTTAAACGTTTACGATGGATATGCCCAAACCATCTTAGTTGAGTTTCTCTCATCTTTTCCTCAATAGGTACTTCACCCACTTTCTTCCTAATTTCTTCATTTCTAATCATGTCTTCCCTTGTTTACTCACACATCCATCTAAGTATTCTCATCTCAGCTACCTTCTTTTTTTAAACATATTGATGCTTTATTGCCCAATATTATGTTCCATAAAACATTGTAGGTCTCACAGCCGACTTATAAAATTATCTCTGCATCACCTCCAGTTTAGCAAATTATCTCTACATCACTTCTAGTTTAGCAAATTATTTCATTTTAAATTAGGAAATATATTTTTTAATTCTAAATATATACATTTTAACTAAAATTTTAAGGTCCAATTCAGATTTCCACTAAAAATTATATATATTTTTTATTTTTTTTAAAAAAAAAATTTAAGCATTAAAATATATTAAAAATTAGTTGTTTTTTAAAACCCGACCTGGGTTTTTGCCATCTATATTGTTTGGCCGGCTCAAGCATGTTGAGGATAGTAATGTATAAGGATGGCTAAAATCCCCTCAGGATGGACCCACGGAGGCTCTATTCGTTAGGCTCGAGTTTGAGTCAATTTTCTATACCCGTTGGTTGGACAGACAATATAAATGGGTATTGAACAGGGGCCCATTATATGTTTTTGTGTTTTTTATGATAGTGGTTGCATGTATTAAAAATTAGTTTTTATCAAAACCCGGCTTGGGTTTTTGCCATCCCTAGTGACAGGCTGACTCAAGCATGTTGAGGATAATAATGCATATAGATGATAAAATTCTTTTGGGATGAGGCCCATGGAGGCTCGATACCTTGGGTCGAGTACAAGTATTTCTATACACGTTGGTTGGATGGGCCATGTAAATGGGTATTAAACGGGGGCCCAATAAATTTTTGTTTTTTTATGACAGTGGTTAAATATACTTTCACCTAATTGAAGTCGGTGCAAAGATAATTTACTAAAATTGGAGGTGGTGCACAAATCATTTTTCTTAACTAGAAGTGGTGCAAAGATAATTTCCTTTCACAATATAAATTTAATATGGCAGTTTGACATAAATATTTTTATGACGTCATCATCCTCTTATCATCACTAACAGCAAAATAGTTCTGTGATACTAAATATAAACTCAAGGTGTTGTAGTGTTATTGTCAGAAATCCTTAGAAGTCATTTGTATTTCACCTAATTAGAGGTGGTTCATTGAAAATTTCCCTTTTATATATATATATATATATATATATATATATATGCACTTGCATTATTTATTTATATTTTTTTTCCTTTTCTTTAAATTCATGAAGTTCTGACGTGGAATTATTCTTCTTTTTGAGGTTGGGCAAGATTGCAACAAGATACCTCCTTCCTGAGCTTGCAGGTGCTCGTTTGACACCTAAACTCAGTAGCTGTGTTGCAGAGGCATTTGTGAGAAAATATGGAAAATATGCTGGCTGGGCACAAACTCTACTTTTCATTGCAGAATTACCTTCACAAAAGGCTATCCTACCATCAAATTTTTGCGCTTTCTCAGAGAATAAATCTGCTAAGAGAGAGGAAAAAGAAGCATGCAACAGTAGCTGAAGCTATAAACTAAAATTACTGAAACCTTGTACTTCAAGACAGGGTATATGGGATTTAGCCCTCTGCCAAGGTCTATTGACACCATTTCTGTCCCTCAAGATTGTGAAATTTGAAGCAATTGTTGCAGGGTGATGCAAAAACCAAATGGCTCCCCATGTTGCTTTTGAGTATATTCTCAGGCCCTTTACGGATCCTTCTTTTTTTCCCCCTGTGTTGGAGAAAAGTATCTAAATAGGCTTGATTTATTGATATATAACAGAAATTGTCCTGTTGTTAGAGCTAGGAGTGCACAATGAGTGGTTTATTGTTTATTTTTGTTATCAATACAATAGAGTCTGGGCTATTTTAATTTTACTTTCTTTTTCGTTCTTTTATTATTACATTCCTTATTTCTGTTACTCATTTTTCAAATTTTACCAACCAATTTGATAATGGGTATTGTCTGTTATTCATTAATTATGAGGTAGTTCTCCTATCTGTAGGCATTTCTCTGCTAACAACTGACAATAATTGCAATCTAACTAATTCTTGGATTTGCTTCTCATTATTATTCAATGATGATGCACCAAAATATATATGCCTGGCATATACATTTTTTAATTACGAGTTGAGGTCGGTCAATTCTAATGTTCATTCATACTTCTTCCTACAACTGGTGTAGAACATCTCATTTATCATGTGCATTGAGCGTCGACCAACAGAGCTTTATGGATGCCTGGACATGGGTCACCACCAAAATATTGGCTTGAAAGGGGAATTGAACATCCTTGCTTCCCTGTACAGGCCTGCATATCATACACAATAAAATTTTACCATTCAATATTGAAGTGAATATACACCATGTGTGTAAAGTATTTACTTCAAATGCATGTAACATAGCTTTTGACTTCTGCTTGAGGTAAGTCTCAAGCTATTAAAATGTTGTGGCTTAAAGATGTGTTTTTGCAATTCATTGTAGAACGTCCCCCAAGAAGTGTGGCTTTATTTTCTTCTACGACTGATCTTACTGTACTCGATCACATAGACGAGATCATCGTGCTTTCGTAATCCAGTTAAAGAAGAATAGGAGATGTAGTGGTACGGAATGAAAATAATTCTATAGTCATATAGAAAGATACTTACTCTTTCTACAATGCCTCGAGAATGAGATGAATGACAGCTCCCCATGGCATATCTTTCACAGTTACCGTTTGGGTTTCCAAAGCTTGCGAATAAGATATTGGAAATGTTCTTTCCTAGAGGACAATTGAGCTGAACTGTTGGCCTTATGTCAAGCTTCTTTATATCTGTATCTCCTCCTTGTTTTTGCCTTAACCAGGAACTCAGCAGAGGTGGATGTGAATTGGTGACATGGCCGCATACTTTTCTAACTGCAATAGTGTCCACAGTAATGCCAAGAGGGTTACCTTTTCCTTCTTCTAGCAGAACTAAGAGGTTGCCAGTGCTTTTCATGAAAGCTCGAGGTACATAGTACCTGAAAAAAAGGCATACCAACCAGTAATTCGGTTTAGGTTAAATTTGTGGTTGTGGCAAATGTGAAAGGCCAGGTACCAACTGCT
>SKCR01045397.1:0-46534 GCA_019454045.1 Zanthoxylum bungeanum
AGATAAGGCGGCCGGGGCTCACCGGGCATCCAGTCAGCAGACATGGCATATTTTGAGGATGCATTGGCGGCTGAGCCTGCTGAGACTGAAACTGAAGTGAAGAATTTGGATTTAGAAGAAGAAAGTACAGAAGGGAAAGCGGCGGCGGCAATGCCGCAGCTCATTAAAGTGTTGGAAGCCATTGTTGTTGGAGCTTGAGTGCGATATGGGATTTGTGTGGAAGAAATTGAGAGGAGATAAAGAGCACTGTCAGTTGAATGAAGAAGTAAGAATCGATTGTGGGATATAGGCAGAATCCAAAAATGGATTCTGATTGGCTAAGATTTATTGCCTGTGATTTGTTATTTGGCCACGTTGGATTTGTTGATCTTGTTAGTGCCTACGTGGAATATCTAGTAAATATGTGGCTAAGGTTGAATACTGAGACTCAAAGAGAGGAAAAAATATCAGAAAAAAAGAAAAAAACATAACAATTATTATTATTTTTTATTTCATGTATGCTTTGATATAATTAATATATAATGCAGGGTCCATGGAAGAAATTTACCCTATACTATAGTTGAATTTATACATTAATTTATGAACAAATCGTTGATAGGAATTAGGGGTGGGCATTATCGGATTTGGATCGGACAAGACCGAATCCGAATCCGAATCCGATCTGATTCAATAAGAGTTGATTTGTTTGGTTCGATCGGATTTTGAGTCCTTATCGGATCGGATCGGATCGGATTTGGTCCGATAACTATAAAATCGAATCAGATTTATTCGATCTGATTTGATATCTTAACGAATCAGATAAATTCAATTTGATAACAGATCCGAATCCGATAGAGCATATGATTTGATAATGAATCAAATAGTGGATTCGATTCGATAACGGATCCGATTTGATAAAATTGATTTGAATTTTAAGTTATCCGATCCGATTCGATAAAATTGTTATTTCAGGTCAATTTTTCGAATCAGATCCATTATCGAATATACTATCGAATTTATTATCAAATCGGATTCTCTATCGGATTCGAATCCGTTATCAAATCGGATTCTCTATCGGATTTGGATTTGTTATCAAATCGGATAAAATCGGATTCGATCCGATAGTTATCAAATTTGTCTGATTAGATCCGAAATTTGACAAACGAACCAAATACGATTTGATCGGATTCAAGAACCAGATCCGATTAAATCGGATCGGATCCGATCCGATCCGATCCGATGCCCAGTCCTAATAGGAATAGGAATGAGACAGAAGTCTATTCATTCTAATTTTTGAAAGATGTGTTAGAATATATTTCATATAAATAAATGGTTAGTTATTAGAACAAAGGATTCGCAGGCTCGCAAAGATATAAACAAAAAAATAGATTAATTTTATTCACATTATTATAAATAATACAGATGATTTCACTCTTTAAATTCTCCATAGTCTTAAAGTTGAGTACATGAATGGCATTGAAAAGTTCAAATTTTAGGCCATAAGTACTAAAAAAAAAGAGTTGGGTATTTAAAAATGATTTTGACAACATTACAAATTTCCTCAAATACATTATTTGAAAGTGATTTTGACAATATCAAAAATATTGAAATTAAAACCCAACATTATGATTACTTTAATCAAGCAGCTTTAGGATTTTTCAACTATCCTTACTGCTGTGAACTAACTTGATTAGTCATTAGTGGATTAGTTACTTTCAAAAACACTGACAAAAGTATAAGACTCTTGCTACATGAATGGTCTCCGAAAGGTTTTGATAGATACAATTTTATTCTTGTTTTTCAGTAGAAAAGTTGTTTTTAGGGATTCGAATCCATGCCCAAACGGATATCAAGTTGACATTATTTGAACGGGAATGCTAATATTAGTATTCGTCCCATCTAACGAACGTGTATAAAAAATTATTCATTTATTTTCTCTTAATATACACAACCTTCCGAATGAATATGAATTATCTCTTTCAAGATAATCAAGAGAAGTCCGGAGGGCAAGTTTGGAACAAGTTTTAGAACCCAATAAATAACTTGTAATGGTCCTCCAATAATTAGGATCCTTAGTCCTATTTTTCAACCAAGGTAAGTAATCTTCAAGGTGATATTCTATAACCTCTCAGGAAATTGAACACAACCACCTTGGCTTGTAACCCCAAAAATGGTTAAAGCCATTAAGGTGGCAAAAAGGAAAAACATGACTACTAAGTACACCCAAAGTGCCAGCAAGAGAAATTATCAGCACAGTTTAAACCAAAACCTATAAATAGTATAGGAGTTTGAAGGAAGCTTTCACAAGTTGTGGTGATTTTTGCCATCCATCTTTTAAAACTCTTAATTTATTAATATATATTTTTTTTTTATTTTTTTTATTATTTTAAACTCACACACATGACTATATGCGAGGATTCGAACTCACGCCTTTAAGTTTGCCTTGAGGATATGAGATCATTGGACTACTAACCATATTTTGAAATTTTTAACTTTTAAAAAATTCAGTATATTATAACTTTTATATCTTACAAATACACACTTCATTTTAATTTTAGTCTGCAATTAGGGTGAAACATTTCAACCTCTAAAGATATTTCTATAACTAAACTTACTTATACTTGAAAATAAAAATGCATTAATTTTTTTTTTTATAGAAGTTTAAATATTAATCCAAATAGTGTTGTCATATATTGTCAAGTGATTAAGAGAAATATCTAAATTGACATAGACAAAAATTATAAAAAGATCTAATTTTTTTGAAGCTTGATAAATCAGTGATCTTATATAGAGTATAACGACGTTAAAAGATTTTTGTAGCCGACCCCACATAATAGGAAAATGCTTAGTTTGGTTTTGTTTGATTTAGTTTGGTTTAAGTTTAAATATTAATCATTTTAAACTTAAAGATTATTATTTTTTCGAATTCAATAATACCTAATCATTTTAAAAATGTTTTTTTTTTCCGAATTCAGTAATACCTAATTACTTTTTCTCTATCTTCTATGTATAAACCAAAATAAAAAGAATATTGCTGCACACCATTTTTATTATCCCTTTCATTTCCATTACATTTATCTCATTCTTTTCTCCAATACGTTCTATTCTTCTAAGGGAAATTTACAAAAATAACCACTTTCATTTAATCATTATAAAAATTGACCTCCAATCTCAAAAATATTTTTAATGCCCAAATAAATATTTTGATACTAAATTTCCCTCCCTTTCAAGTTGAAAAAAAAAAAAACACAAGGATCTTACTCATCATAACCACAAAACCTCCACAAATCTCAAACTTTTTCTTATGAATTTTTTTTTCACAACTTCACTCATAAAATCATGGAAAGTCCATTTTATCAGTTAAAAATTAATCAAATAAGGTTAGTAACAATATAATTTCGCAGTTACTGATAAATATTATAGTGGTGGTCTATCAGACTCGTGGGCCACAATATTAAAGCCTAGTCGCCCGCGCGGACGCCCAAAATCTTCCTCGAGCACCCGCAAATATGAGAATAAACAGACGCCCGCATGAGCACCCACATGCATAAACTAAAAATTCGTGTATGTTCATTTTATCTGGTAAGAAATTAAAATTTTATTCATTTTGTGTGATTGTGCAGGTTCAATGGATTTAACTGTATTGAATGTGTGGTACAACGGATCATAGATAACTTCAAAAAATGGTAGAATGGATTATAATGATGGAATAACAACAGTGATTGTTGTTCCAGATAATATTATATTTGATCAGTTAATTAAAAAAATATATGCGACAATTGACAAAAGTTCAAATGAATACCACATTTCTTTGAAGGCGATTTTTAAATCCAATTTTGGTACAAATTATCGCGAAGGATTCCCTAGGACATTACGAGTGATGAAATGGTTAAGGCTTTATTGATACTAAATTCTCAACGGGTAAACCACAGTTTGATTCCTTTTTATGTGACGACATGTCCTAAAGTTTCCGTAAAGTCTCAATTCACAACTTCAATAAATAACGTAGTTACTTTTCATGAAAGTCAGGAGTTCGCACCAACAACACAATCAAAAGCATTTGATATTGGAGTGGAAACTGGGGGTCCCGATTATTCATCAATAAAAAATGATGACATTAGTTATAGTGTATGTAATGATGAGCAAATGTGTAATACTCAAATAAACGAAGGCATTGAACTACCACGAAATCAGTCGATTAGTCCAATGGAAGGTTCAAACATGCATGTTATATCTTTTGATCCAATTAAGTACATGCCCCTCCAATGGCATCTGATTGAACCACTCCGGACATGGTAACATAATCGAGTTCCAATGGTATTTATGTTGGACATTTGTTTGCACAGAATAAGTTCATGTACATGAAATTGAGCATGTTCGTTATAATAAAAAAGTTTGAGTTCAAGGTTGCCAAGTCGACTAAGACACGTTTTGATGTGCATTGTGTTTCAGATTCCTGTACATGGAGATTTCGAGCAACCAGGATGAATGGTGAAATTAATATTCTTTTGGTTGTAATGCAGTGTGATAATCTTGAACTGCATACGTGTCATAGCGATATATTTCAAAACATACATCGACAAGAAAAAAAGTCGGATTGTCGATCATATTATCAAGGACAAGTTTGTTGAAGGTTGTCGAATATACTCTCCAAACGATATAATATTTGATGTCAACAAGAATCACAGTGTAAAATTAACTTATCAGCAAGCATATAGAACGAAGGAAGTTATTTTAGAATTATTAAGAGGGGGTGAAGAAGAGTCATCTAACTTACTCCATTAGTACTCATTTATTGTGCAACATAACAACTCTGGCACGATAACATACCTTATGAAAAATGGGGATGATAACTTTATGTATTATTTTCTAGCATTATGATCTTGTGTCAATGGATTTTTACAGTTTATTCGACAATTTATTGCAGTGGACGGATCACATTTGAAAGGGAAATATTGTTGGACACATTTGTGGCAACGTGCTTGGATGGAAATAACAATTGAGATTGGTGATACAGAGAATGATGCATCATAAGAATGATTTATGCGTAGATTGTTCGATGTTATTGGGGATGTTCCGGAGTTGGTGTTCATTTCAGATCGACATAAGTCAATAGAAAAATGGTTCTCAAGGTGTTCCCAACAGCAGAACACGGTGTTTGTTTTTATCATGTACAAGGCAACTCGAAATCCATTTTCAAGATGGAATCGAAAGCAAATAAGAAATTTAAGTTATCATTTATTATTGCAGCGAAATAGTATGATCCGATTGAATTCGAAAAGCAAATGCGGGGCATGTGGGGTATGCATCATGATGCAACTAGATATACGAAGGAGGATGTGGGTGTGCATAATTGGGCTCGTTCACAATTTGAACAGAGACAATACATTATACTAACTATAAATATTACAGAGAATCTGATATCCTTAAATCTCATGGGTTAGAACTACTTATGTTCATACCTACAAATAACATTAAAAATATATTATTGTCATGCCTAAAAAACAACCGTACTGAAATAGGGCATCTTTGCGGACGCTTAATTACATGTGCGGGAGTCTACGATGACGCCTGAGATGCAGCGGGTGTCTACGGACGCCCTTTGTATCTCGGACGTTCATGTGGACGGCCGCTAGATGCAGTGAGCGTCCGATCGGACACCCGATATATGCAGCGGGCGTCCGCAAATGCCTCTTGCATCTCAGGCGTCCATTCGGATGCCCGAACAAGTATTGAAGAGTCCACGCGGATGCCCATTAAGTTAAAGTCTCATGCAAATATTTTTACGAACACTTGGTATGTGAATCTTATCATCACTATCTCAATACAAAAAATTTACACTTAAAATGATAGATACATTAAAAACACTCACAAAATACTCATAAAACAATCATAAAAAATGCACATTGTTAATCTATTTGAAGATTAAAATAATGTGAATTAGATTAGAATATTCACCAAATTAAAAGGTAATTTTTTTTCAAATAACAACCAAATCGGCAAGTCCAAGCACCAAACCATCTTCTACTGTTGTTGGAGTCCGTTGTTGGAGTACTCTTTTATCGGAATATTTGAATCTTGTGTGAATATTTGCAAGTTTGAGAAATTAGAATTTGATGAGTGAAAATGAGAGAGATGAGAGATATGTGTATTAAACAGTGAAATTGGCAGTTTAAATTGAATTTGATTATTAAATATATTTTTGAAATTGATGGTTATTTATTTATAATAGATAAAATAAATGGGTTATTTTTGTAAATTTCCCTTCTTACAACCACATTAGATTTTATGATTATCAAGTTGGGCCAATATGAAGGCCCACTTGAAAAGCAGGCTTCCATATGGGCCCATCAATGGGGGAAAAATCAGTAACTAACAAAAAAGCGAAGGTCTTTTTATATTGATGGCAACATTTTTTTATTCCACACTTTTTTTAATATATATTTTATCAATCTTCCTTGTGCTGCTAATACCAGATGTAAGCCTTAAATATGTGCATCGCCTGTAAATCATGTGTAAAAATTAAGTTCGAATTTTTTTTTTAAATCGCTGGAAATCTCATTGACAAATCATCCCTTTCGAGCTTAAATGTAGTAGGTAAAATTATCGTCTGTCTCGGGTTCTTAAAGAAACGCACTCCATAAATTAGAACCCATGACCTCAAGTGAAATACTGAACCTTACACCACTAAATCACACAAATTTGAGTTTTATGTTATATCAAATTATAAAATCGTATAAGAATTAAGACACATTTGAAACGTGGATACTTCAGTTTAATTTTGAAGTCCAACAACTAAAATATTTGAATTTTTTTTTATTCATAATTATCACCCGCTCATCTATTCATACTTGACTGTTAATGATTCTAATTCATCACGAATTGTTAGAGTAATAAAATATTTATATAAAAATTAACGTCTGCCAAATTTAATTATCAACTAGTAATTTAGCTCACTTTTTGCTGGGATATGTTTAATATTTCATGGGATTGGTGATAAATGAATAATCATACATACGAGACTGTACATAAAAATACTTAATTGCCGTAATATGTTATTTGATATAATTGAGTTTCAAACTGAAAATATAATCACGTTTCTATATATAACATGAATGTATCATACGGAATAGACATAAACAAATGTAATTATATTTTTCTAAATAGTAATGTGTAAAGCATATAATGATTTTGGCACTAAAATTTCACTATTAAAATGTCCATGAAAATGTTCTTCATAATCTCATTTGTGTTCAGGTTATAAATTGATATGACTGAATTTTAATTATCATTTTTACTTCGTTTCAATTGTTTTATCGGTCATTCAATTCGACCATTTAATTCGACACATTCGACCCTAATTTACTAATTTAATTATCATTTTAATTGGTTTATCATTTTAATTAGTTATAACTTTCCTTTCTGAGTGACACATGGCAGCATCTGAAGACTTATGAGACAAAAATAATAGCAAGTAAGATAATAGCTTCTATTGAAGTTGTAGCAATCAATCAAACACTTCAATGAGAAGATGAAGGTTCAATTAAAGACCATAACATTTGCCATAGATTGAGGATTACATTTTACAATCAAGTCCCTCACTAGCTAGCAACTTAAAATAAAATAAGATATCTTGAGGACCTACCATGTTCATAACTTACAACAAAGTAAAAGCTTGAAAATGATGGCTTCATTATGGGCCAAAACATTTTTCCCACCTTCATGCTCAGATTTTTTTTTCCCTCTTGTCTGTTTGGCTTTGTCGAAATAATTGCACAATTGCAATCATTCATTGGGTATTTTCAATCTTTTTTTTTCTTATGTTAAAAATGGAAAAAATAAAAAATAAAAAAAAATAAAAAAAATTTGAGGTCAAACCAAATTTTGTACTTAGATGGCGATGATTTACTTCACAAGCGAGGTCTTTGGTTCAAATCCTTGTAAGGTTTTTTTTTTTTTTTTTTTTAACTACAAAATTTGGTAAAATCATATTGATCACGTCTTTGACACTAATAATCTTGCATTTATGATTTAATAATTGCATACTAAGTTAAGGTTAATGGGCTTGTAATATTTGATTGGGCCAATAAAGATAGAGGTAGTCTATTAATGGGCTTGTAATTTTCCTTATTGGGCTTTTTATAAATGAAACCCGATCCACATTCTTATGACGTGAGCTCCACTTCACCAACCCACCAATTTGACTACAAATCAAAAGATGGTGAAGCAGTAAATTCCAACACAATATGATTTTGCTTGTTCTTTTCTCTACACTACTTTGGCGCTTTTATTTTATTGTTTTGTTTTTTATAATTGAAGAAATATGATCTCTTCCTTTTGTTTCAATCAATCCTATTTATTTTATTCCAATTTTTAAATATGTCCCCATTTTTAATTATTTATGAGTTAATTATTATTATATATATTTAAATTATACCGTCAAATCACCGACCAAAACTTAATCCAAAAAGAAATTTATTTGTATATATAACATTTACAACGTAAATCCTTAGAATGATTGAAATTTATTTCAAAAGTTTATTTGTTCTTTCCTTTTCAACTCGTCTCTCTTGATTGCCTTTTATATTGTTTGATTCACAAGCAATGGCTACTTTTTGTAATCCTTTTAAATTGGTTAAATTATATAATTTATCTTTTCTATAAATAAATAAAAAATTAAAAATAGGAGAGAACATAAATTGAAGGAAGGTCCTAGAAGGAAATCCCAAACAAGGTGCTGACTGGCGCTGCTGAAGGTGGGTTCGCCACGTCATCATAACTGAGCTCACGCTCTCAATTACGCGCGTGAGGTAACTTTTGTTTGATGGATTCAAGAGAGGCTTGCTTGCGTTGGCACGTGTCCTCTCATTTACTCCTCACACCAAGAAGCCAAAGATTTTCTCAGAGGAGTAAATCATACATGTGCGTCCGCACGTGCCGTGGTTTCCGTGCAAGTTGCAACGCCTTGTCGTTTTGTAGGTTTGACTATCGTCTTTGGTGCGAGATGAACTAAAAACAAAATATCCAAGGCAGGTGAGTATTTTTACAAAAATGCCCATTGTATTTTCCCAAAGTTAAAATGACAAGGGACCCACTAGCTTTATTTCTTTAATGTTTAACTTTGGTTATTGTCATTTTATTATTTTAGTAATTGAAAAACAATAAATAAATACATTTTTTTGTCATGCCCTCAAATTACCAGACCCGAACTTAAGCGGAACAGGTAAAATTTCCGACTGTCTCAGGCTCCTATAAAAAACGCACTCTTTGTATTCAAATCTAGGACCTAAGGGCCAAATATTGAGTCATACACAACCAAGTCACTTCTCTTATGGATAATAACAAATAAATACATGAAGCACTGTCATATAATATTTTACTTTTCTTTTTTCAAAAAAATATATATTTTATTACCAACACCTTACATTGTACGAAATAAATATTAGGAAATAATATTTTACTGTAATAAATATTTTATAAATATATAATAGTAAAATGTATAGTTTTGTAACGATATAGTGGTAAAATATAAGGTGATGTGGTGAAATAAATTTTTTTTAAAAGAAATAATAGTAAAATATTATATCAAAAAACTCATAATATTCATTTATCATTTCTCAATTTCTAAAATAATGAAATTATAATTTATACTTAAAACCCACAAATTATCAAAAATAGCAAACATTATTAAATTGTTAAATTAATTTTTCTTTACCACTTTTGTTATATTTTTTTATATATATAATTTTTGATATAGGTGAAGTTAGAGTTGTATATATATCATTTTCCTTTTTTTTTTTATTAAAATAAATTCTCAACTGCCTTGATAATTGACCATGTATTTTATTGTCCAATTGTTTTATTCTATGAACATTGTAAATTGCTTGGTATCTTATAAAATTTTGAATGAATATTGCGATCGCACCAGAACATATATTTTCTACTCAAATAAATTCGACGAATAATAATAAAATCACATTATATATAGAGAGATACACACATTAGCATTTTCTAAAAGCATTGACATTTATTGAAATACTTTTGTGATTATTTAAAAGGTAATTCCTTTTTCAACTCAATCTTCTAATTTATGGTCAGATTTTAAGTGGAGAAATTTCAGAAATTTGAATATTTAAAAGCTTATATTTGCTTATTCATGCAAGTTATGATTGAATTTGACAATTCTTCTAAACCAATATTTGCTGAAATTGTTCATGCATGAAATGGCATTACTAAAATGAGTGTGATTGAAGGGATTTACCTTTTGCAGTTCAATGACTACATGCAAATAGCCCAAAGGGGTGTGGCTTGGTGGTGAAGGTCCAGAATCTCATCTTGAGGTTCTGGGTTCGAATCCAGGGATGCAACTTCTTGTAAGAGCCTGGGGCAGCCGGGGGTTTTACCTACGCCGCGGCTCAGAATGGGTGGTTTGGTGGCGGAGTTTCCAACGATTTAAAAAAAAAAAAAAAAAAGACTACATGCAAATGTTATGCCAAAAATTCTGCCCCAATTTGGCTGTGTGATATAATTGGTTACCCAATTTTGAGCTTTATAAATTACTGGATTTGGATTTTTTTTGTTTTTGTTTTTGTTTTTGTTTCTATTAAAAGAATCAATATTAATTAAAGAAGCAAGTCTTTGGCTAGGTTGGTACTAATTGAACCAATTTGTGTACTCATCCTGATATCAAAATTATCTCATTATTCATCCATAATGTATTGAGTTTATGTGTGAGTCTCTGATCACATGAGGATTTTACTTATATTTTATTGAGATGCGTACTTGATCCGTCATATCAATAGATATAAAAAAATTTTCATTTTACTCACCCTTAATGTACCGGACCCCTATATGCCCTCTCACCGTTAGGATTTTTGCCGTCTCCAATTGGTACTAAAAAATTTCAAAGACTTAAACGTGCCAACAAATGGTCTCATGCAAACACATGCCACTAGGGATAGTAATAGGACGGGTATGATACGAGAATGTCAATATTTATATTCGTCACATTCAATCAACATGTATAAAAATCACTACCCACCCCTATTATGCCGAGTCATAATTCACACGAGAATTTTACCTATATTTGAACGAGGATGACAATGTCCGTAACCGACTCATCTATCAAATGAGTATATAAAATTATTCCCGTACGACCTTACTCATCTCTAACATACTGGACTCTCATCGCCACATAGATTTTTATCATCCCTACATGCCACAAATTATCAAGGGGATAATGTTGGATTTGTCCAAATTTATTTTTATTTCAATGTAAATTTTGAAATAGACAAGTTTTTTTCCTTAAAAATTGCTTGAAAACCAAGTCAATTATGTCTTGGGTATGTTGAAATACACATAGATTTGGACACATAGATGAGTCGGTTAATAGATTTTTATCATCCCTACATGCCACAAATTATCAAGGGGATAATGTTGGATTTGTCCAAATTTATTTTTATTTCAATGTAAATTTTGAAATAGACAAGTTTTTTTCCTTAAAAATTGCTTGAAAACCAAGTCAATTATGTCTTGGGTATGTTGAAATACACAATGAATGCTAACACCTTCAAACAGAATCATTATGAAGCAAATAATTTAAAATCTTGTTGAAATTTTATATTTAATTGACCTATTTCCATGATCGTCAATTATTGTAATCAATATTTGTTTATCATATTTTAAAAAAATTGTTTATCTTAATATTGATACCATTCATACTTTTTATAGGCAATTTATTGTATAGTAAAATCAAGGAAAATGTACAAGTGCGTCTAATAAACAATTTATAATCCATTATTTTGAAATAATTATTTAGAAACAATTGAATTGTGCATTTTAAAATGTATTATGCTATTTTAATTTAAATTTTTGACATAAATTTTGAGTCATTCACCTCATGTAATTAATTGTGGATAAATTAATATATTTAAATGTTAATTTGACGTCCAATGTAAGAATGATCAATCACTCAAAATTTCAGAGTCAAAATCTTAAGTCACAAATTTAAATAAAAATCGGTGGTGTTGAGCTCATAATTTCATCTTAAGATTTTGAGTTCGAATCCAGAGAGTGTATTTCCTGTAAGAGCATGAGGCAGTCGATAATTTTACCTGCTTCATTTAAGTCCAGAAAATATGATTTGACGGTGAAATTTAAAACGATTTAAAAAAATATAAAAAAAAATCTTCTAAAGGCCTAATATATAAAAAAAACTCCATCTACTTATATGACCGTGATTTTTAAAATCAAATATTAAACACCTAAATTAAATAAACTTATCAAAGCAACTTACATGGTTCAAGATTGTGAATTACGCGAGGATGACGTGGTCAACTCTCCCAAAAACCCAATATATTTGGACACGTGGCCATTAATAAAAAGGGATCAAATAATGGGTTTCTTCATTTCTTGCTGATTATGCTGATGATCAAACAATTTCTGGTTTCTGTTAGATCGTTTCCGAGTGAGTTGAGTTTTTTTGACTCAGTATCACTTTATCTATCTTAACAGCAACAGACCCATAATTAGGGGTGGGCAAAAAAACCGACCGAACCAAAAACCAAACCTCAAACCGAACCAAATCGGACCGAATTTATGGTTTTTTTCTAACGTTCGGTTTGCGGTTCGGATTGGCCCACCCCAAACGGTTTACGGTTCGGTTCAGGAGCTAATCCGAACCGTACCTGTTAAACCGAACCGAACCGTTATAATTAAAAAATTATATATTTTTATAAAAAAAATTTGTATTTGTATTTGTATTTTTCTTTTAATTTTATTCCATGTTCTTTTTATTAGTATGTACTATTTTTATTCTTAAATTTTTTGTTAATACTTTTATTCTTCAATTTATTTGTTAATAATTTTATTCTTAATGTTTTGTTTTATGGTAGCATCATTATTCTTGAAAGTAAGATGTTTGATTTGTTTCTTAATTAGAATGATGGTATCATCATTATTCAATACGATTTTTAAAAAATACAAGAATTAATTGTAACTCATTTTTCAATCTTTAATGGAGTGCATGTGTTTACTGGAGTCACAACTTACACCATAACACTTCATACTATTTGTTGGATAGACTAGTTTTTTTTTTTGTTTTTTTGTCTTCACTTAAGTGGATGAAAATTTGTTTTAAATATAATAATCGTAAAACCGAACCGAACCAATCCGTAAACCGCTGGTTTAAAAAATTTTCAATCCGAACCAAACCGTTATTTAATGGTTTTGTTTGAGAGGTAAAAAATCTGAACTGTAAAATATGGTTTGGTTCGGTTTTTGCTAAAAAACCGAACCAAACCGAACCGCGCCCACCCCTACCCATAATCATCTACAAAAAAACAAAAACAAAAAAACAAAAAAAATCAGGATCTACAATTTTGAAATTTTTTTTTGGGATTGTTTCTGTTAGATAATGAAAGAAAGTCATGAATTCACTCTATATGAATTTACAATGGTAGAGGCTTTTATATAGGCTACATAGAAAACCAAAATAGAAAATGAATTCTATAATTATGAAGAATAATATGAATATAGGAAATTGTAGGCACTGCATTTTTACACATAAGTCCCTATGATGAGTCTCATTTTGGAGACACTACCTTTTAAGTCACGGAGGTCACGGGAAACGGACATCGGAAGGGGAAATTCAGAATAAATAAGGTTCACTGTTTTCGTTAGTGCTGCGTTCGTGTTTACGTTCGAACGTCAAACGGATTGCGAGCGTTCGTGCCGCGTTCGAGGAAGCGTTCGAACGGTGTGTCGGTAATTCTGGTTTTGCTGCTAGCCTCACATCCAGCCCAATTAGCCCCCCAAAGCCCATAAAACACATCCCAATTTAAATAAATAAATATTAATTAAAACATAACTAAATAATATAATAATTAAATTAATTAAATGATTAAATAAAACATATACCAAACATAAAATAAACAATTACCAACTTAAACTAAAATCATGCCTAAATTAAACAAATCACATACTAAATCAAAATAAAATCATGCCTAATTAAAATCAATCAACCAATTATATTCCCAATCTAATAAGATTATTCCCAAACTTAAAATATTGTATTCCTAAACCAAGCCAATCAAATATTCAACCTTCCCTATCTAGCCAAGATTTGTCCCCCCCCCTCAATATTTGACTTCCCTTAACCAAACCAAATCAAATCCCTCTTCAATTAGCCAAATCTCTTTCCTTGTCAAGCCCAACCCTTTGCCTATAAAAAGAACCATTCACCAACCTTCTCAACCCTAGTTTCTAGACCCTAGTCCCTAGTCCCTAGCTCATACACAACACACATAAAAATTACAGGAGGAACACACCCAAACAAACAATAAGCAAAAGATAAAGAGGAAACGGCAGCGAAACCACAAGGAAACAATAGCAAAAGACGGAGAACGACGACTCAAAACAGTAAGACAACGAACGAGAACAGTGAACCAGTGAACCGGGAGAGTTGCGGAGCATCCACCCTTCCGACGATCATGTACCGTACATCCGAGAGGTGATTTAAAAGGTTAGACCTTATGGTACATTTCATTAGTTTATATTCGTTTTTTTTTATTATTATTGAATTCTATTCGCATGAGAGTCGTTTATGGATGCATGTTGTGGCTTGAATGAAATGGAAGAGTGTCGTCTCTTGTGGTATATAGGATGGAAACCCAGACGTAAATTCCGTAGCCGAATCCGAATGGACGGTAGTGCGGTCTGTACATGGGACACAACTCCCCGTACCACTTGAGTAAACGGCACCTTCTCTTGTGTGGCGTTGCTTTGGTTTATTTATTTCTTATCATTTAAATTCTGTATGTTGCTTATTCCCATATGATATGATCGAGTGCATGGGCTTAGTAAGTGCGATGAAAGGTTCCCTAATTGGAGGGGTTAAAATCCTTCACCACGACGCTTTGCCGCGTCGGTTGATGTGTGTTCGGTTGGATGCAAGACACGTTCAATCGGACATACTTAGAATAGTATGATTGTCTTTATGTTGTATGCATGATGTGATGTGACGCGCATGGGCTTAGTATGTTGTCTAAAGGTCCTCTCTTTGAGAGATCAAGAGCCCCCAAAAGGCCACCTTTACGGCAGTACTTCGTCGCACCTCTTTATTTTGTTGTTTATGTATTGCGTCCCATTTCATGCATCAGGTCTGTTCCCGTTCGAACGCGTTTACGAACGCAACTCGAACGCGCATGCATTTTTGCCTTATCATGCATCAGGTCTCATTTCCGTTCGAACGCGTTTACGAACGCCATACGAACGTGAGCATTCTGTTTCATTTCCGTTCGAATGCGTTATCAAACGCCATACGAACGCGAGCATTCTGTTTCATTTCCGTTCGAACGCGTTATCAACGCCATACGAACGTGAACCTTCTGTTTACCGTTCGAACGCGTTTACGAACGCTACACGAACGCGCACACACTGAACTGAGTCTGTCTTATCATATTCATGTATAATTGCCTATTGGTTGATCTTTCTTGTGTTATATAGCCAACTGTATTATTTGTATTCAAGCATGATTAGGCTGTTAGCATGTTATTTGGTTAATAGGTTCATGAGATAGTACTAAAGCATGATTATGTTGTTCTTAGTTTTCCATATCATAGGATTGAAATATGTTCATGAGATTGCCATGTGATGTTGCATGTTGTGATGAACTTGTTGATGTATGCATATGAATTTAGAAGCATGATATCTTTGGAAATAAATGTTATTTAAGCCTGGTTAAATTATCACATAAATCCTTTTATTACAAGTGACATAAGTAAGGGACCATTCTGAACCCAACGGTTTGAGGTCTCCCTTGCGAGGGGTGGGTGCGGCCTTAAATCTCATTTTCCCGGTTCACACCGGGTGGCGACTCCATTACTCTCCGATTTAATCCCCCGTGGCTACTCCGTACTCCCAACTAGGCCGCGAGCCTAGGACAGGAAAAGCGTCGCCCAGGTTCGGTTGTCCACAGAAATCTTCATCTAATAGATAAATATAATAAAATCATGAATCATAATGGTACTAGGATTCCATCTTCCTTAACACCCCCTCAAACTCAAGCTGGTGACGAAGGAATAAGCTTGAAGTTGGATCTTGAAATAGGATAGCGGAGTCCTGAAATTGGAACTTTTGAAATTTGGAAGTTGAAAACCTTGAGATAACTGATGAGCTTTAACCTACGAAACTCGAAGGGGGAGCCGAAGCCCAAGAGGATGCCGAAGCCTGAGAGCTTTAACCTACGAAGCCCGAAAGGGGAGCCGAATCCCGAAAAAGGGAGCTTTAACCTACGAAGCCCGAAAGAGGAGCCGAAGCCTTAAAATGGAGCTTTAACCTACGAAGCCCGAAATGGGAGAGCCGAAGCCCGAAAGGGGAGCCGAAGCCCGAAAATGGAGCTTTAACCTACGAAGCCCGAAAGAGGAGCCGAAGCCCGAAAATGGAGCTTTAACCTACGAAGCCCGAAAAAGGGAGTCGAAGCCCAAAAATGGAGCTTTAACTGTTTATCTCAGCCGATGTGGGATATTTTCCTCAACATTCCCTCTCACGTGCAGACCAGTTTTTGCCTGGTCATGTCACGTGGATAGGTAGTGTGGGCCCACACATGCATGAGTCTTTAAAGAGAGCCGAAGCTCGAGAGAACCGAAGCCAGAAAGGGAACGAAATCCCGACAGAGAGCGGAAGCAAAATCTTAAAGAGAGTCGAAACCTGAAAGGAGTCGGCCAGAGCAAACTTATGATGGGTGACACACTTGTGGAGGGGTGGCGTGTGAGGTTCACGTGCCGATGGTGGCCGTGATCCTCACGCGCCAACGAAAACAGAGATAGTGAAACTAGAAAAAAAAAAAAAACCTGATCTCTGATACCATGTTTGATAATGAAAGAAAGTCTTGAATTCACTCTGTATGAATTTACAATGGTAGATGCCTTTATATAGGCTACATAGAAAACCAAAATAGAAAAAGAATTATATAGTTATGAAGAATAATAATGAATATATGAAATTTTCATCTAATAAGGAAATATAATAAAATCATGAATCCTAATGGTACTAGGATTCCATCTTCCTTAACAGTTTCTCAAACCATAACCCAAAAGTCTATATTTTGTAACTTTTGGGTTTTTACTTTGACTTTGGCAGACCCATAATCGAACTCTTGAATCTCTTATTTGTTGCTGAGTCGTATTGGGAAGCAAACGATGAGCTGCCAAGTAACCTTCCATGTGACCACCCAAGGCATTGCTATTTGGGTTGGCAATCGTATTTTGGTATTTATTAATATATTTAAGATAATTGTTGACAAAATAAGAAATGTCACCCTAGAGCGAATCACCATAGAACGAAGGAGTAAAAGACGAAGGCAAGAAGGGCGAAGAAGAGAAGAACGACAAAGAACTCAGGACGACCGAAGTAGCGATTAGAACGAGAACACGTGATGCAGTTGATCCCACAATTACATCAGTTAAGCAGTTTTTCCCTCCACGATCAAGCAGTTAAGACGCACAACTCAACGGTTGAAGACATCATCCAGCAGTTGCAGGGAGTTACTGGAACTGCCCAAACGGCTTACAAGCTTCACTATAAAAGCTCACTCGTACAAATAGGAAAACCCCGATCAAATGAAGACGCAAACGAGCATATTTTTTTATTTCTTAGTTTCATAACTCTTAGGGCTGTAATTTGTGTGATTGCGCCCCTTGGAGGCTTATTCACTTAATCAAACACCTCTTGCTGGGACTTTGTCTCAGGCGGTTTGAACCTTACACGTTTCTCATTATTCGCGCATAAAAATTGCACAAACAGTTTTTGGCGACACAATGGGAGAATTGGTGTAAGTAGTGGAGATGCCTCCGAAAAGAAACACTCAAACTTGCTCAAGTACGGAGGGAGGACTGGAGCAAACCAACCAGCCCCACATTTCAGCCGTAGTGGGTCACTTCGAGGGCATGGCGGACGCTAGTCGATACGATCCCTAATGCGGTTCATGCATTGTTCGGTGAATTCACACAGGATATTGTCGAGCATGTTAGGCTTCAAAATGCTCATATCATAGAGAAGTTTAATTCGACTAGTAACTCACATTGTGAAAATATGGCCAAACACTTAAGCTCATTAAACGAATTGATGACCAGATGTGTAAACAAGGGGACAACACTGCCGCGGACTACACCTCCCCCTGCACCAAGCAGTCAGGAGGCTGGTCCGAGCAATATTCCCCCACAAGGAATCACGGTCCATGGGAGGAATAAGTCTGGGGGACAATGGCCAATATCTGGGGTCGAACTTACACCAAGAGCCAAATATGGTACAACGTGAAGTGGTGTTGCCCCAAGGTCCCCAGGTTTCTCAGGGATAAAATCACGACTATGTCCCATTTGTGAGAAGACCACAACCACCACCCATAGCAATGCCATTCAATGGCAATGACAAGTTGAAAGAACATATGACCGAAATTCTTCAAAACCAATTCGGTCTGGGAGTACGGCCAATTCAGCCGAGGTATCGGAAGCCATATCCAGATTGGATCGATGTGGTGTATCTGTGGCCTAGAAATTACAAAGTACCTGATTTTTCTCTGTTTACAGGATCTGGGGAAGTTTCCACTATGGAACACATAGGGCGATTTACCCTTCAGTGTGGAGAAACAACTGATTTTCATAAGTTGAGGTTATTTCACGGCTCACTAACAGGAGTGGCTTTCTCCTGGTATATCAGCTTGCCGGCCAACTCAGTAGAAAATTGGCAATAAATGGAACAGTTATTCCATGCGCAATTCTACAAGGCCGAATCTGAAGTGGCCTTGGCCGATCTGGCAAACTTGAGACAGTTACCAGGAGAATGGGCCGAGACATTCTTACAGAGGTTTAAAGTGGCTCGAGGCCGATGTTACGTGCCTTTTCCAGAAAAGAATTTGTGAGAATCGCTCAAAGCTGTCTCAATTTCGACCTGAAAAAGAAATTTCAAGATCGTGAATTTTGGGACCTCCCCCTAACTCATCACTAGTGTGGTGCGTTATGAACGATTACTAAGGGAGGAAGAGCAAATGGACGTATTACAGGAACATCGACTATGAAGTAGGCGAAATGGACATCGAATCGGCCAACTTGTGTTTGGTCGAATTGGTTAAAGGGAAGTCGTACGTTTGTAAAGCGTGGGCATAACCCCTAGCCAAAGAAAAAAACGATAAAATAGTAGAGACTTCTCTTTTGATATCACAAAAGTCAATGCCATATTCGATCAGTTATATAAGGACAAACAGATTAGCTTGAGCGATCGCCACACGTTGCCAAGCGCCGAGCAAATCGGCGGAAAAAAATATTGTAAGTGGCATAATGCGTGGTCCCATTCAACTAATAATTGTCTTGTTTTTCGAAATGTTTTGCAGGATGCTATAGAATCTGGATGAATAACGTTAGAAAAAAAGATGGCAGTGGACGACAACCCGTTTCCAAAGCCAGTGGAATTAAACATGATCAACTCGGATATTACCTAATTGTATTCGCCAAAATTCAAGTTAGTCATAGATGAAGAACATGATGGTCATCGTCTAAGCGCGCTGGAAAAGATTAAAGCACCCCAAGAACGGGAGGATTAGAAAAACCTTTGTGTACGGTGCAAGAACAAAATGAAATGGATGAGATAGTTGGAAGATACATGCGAAAGGCCTGTAAAGAAGGAGCTAGTAGCATGGCAGCCACAGACCTTCGCACTAAAGTTCTACGATGAAAATTCGAACTTCGTCCAAAATGTGAGGACGTTTAGGCCGAAGATTCATCGGCCCAAGGTATAGCATTCGTACCGCAGGCTGTATTCGGGACAACATCCAGAAAGAAACTACCCTCATATAGACGAGATGACAAGGACGCAACTGAGGCGACACCAACGAAATTATGGCCGTATGATGCGCCAGCAAGGTGAAATGAAGATTGCCGCAGACCGTAATGCTTATGCAGGAAAAAAACCATATGAAAATAGTAAAGAGAATGAAGACCGATGAGGGGCAATGATGAGCTGCGAGGAGCGTACTAAGTTTGATAGACGAGAGCGAAACGAGACAGGCGACGAAGAGCCTCTATCGTCATTCAGTTCGGTAATATGCCTCCAGTTGTGGCTAATCATTACTTGTTGTTCGAGAAATTTAAGGGGGACAACAATAGATGATCTGGAAATAACGAAGACGTTTATGATGGTGATGGCATCAAATTTGCGGCACTCTCAATAACGGATAGAGATGCATCAGACGAGGAAACAACAAACATAGATGAAGGAATCGACATCATGACCGAAGCACGTAGAAGAGGAATATCACAGAATCAACTTCTCAAAGAATTATATGAGGCCGGCAACCCTGCAGTCGGAACATTAGGATGAGACTTGGGACGATCTACATACCTCGTCTTATATGGGATGCCCAAAATAAAACAGACCGTCACCATGGTAGAAAAGCGAAGATTGACCGTCAATAATATTTCTCACAATGCACCAATCACGTTACCACATTCTAGATGGGACACTGGAGGAGAAATACCTCGGACCAACGATGAGAGTGAGCAGATAGGCCTACCCGGGAAAGTGATATTCCCAAAACCACCACCGTAGATGACCAAGCACTTACGGCCGTTGTACGTGAAAGCAAAAGCCAATGAGATACCCATCACCAAAGTATTGATTGACAATGGAGCAACAATTAATGCAATACCGTATATGATGATAGGGCGTTTAGCAAAGTCAGAGGAGGACCTCATCCCTACGGAAATAGTGCTAACAAGTTTCAATTGAGGGGCGACAACGGCCAAATGGGTCGTCCCAATAGACTTGCAAGTATGAAGTACTACGAAGACGGCGGTGTTATTCGTTATAGAATGGCCAACCACATATAACATGCTATTGGGAAGAGATTGGATGCATGGTAGCCGATGCATTCCTTCATCTCTTCATCAGTGCCTAGTTTTCTGGAACCAGAAAAATGAGGTTGAAATTGTACACGCCGACAACAAGCCTTTTGCTGCAGAGACAAATTCGGCTGAGTATTTCATGTACGAAGGAAATTACGGGCCGACCCGAGTTCTGAATGAAGGGGAAAATTCAACCATTGTGGCTCAAAATGACGAGCCATACCCTACAGGTCTGCTAAACGACTTATTCGCGCAAACAAGGCCAATATCATTCGACTCAAGTATTTTCCCTTTTCTTTAAAAGATAAAGCTAAAATTTGACTGTAAAAAATTAGGTCGGGATCCATTAGAACATGGGATGATTTGTAAGAATAATTTCTGAAAAAATTCTTTCATCCTCACATGACAAACTCCTTTAAGTGGAGAATCACAATTTTCACACAAGAGTCGGGGGGAAACACTTTACCAATGTTGGGAGAGATTTAAAGAGATGTTAAATATTTATCCACATCACAGATTTGAAAATGGAGGCTGATTTTCTACTTATACGAGGGTTTATTACCCCAAGGTAGAAAAATAGTGGAAATGATGTGTAATTGTGAGTTTAAGGACAAAAATCCTGAAGATGCACTAGATTATCTAGAACACATAGCAGAACATGGACAACAATGGGACACAGTTGACATTTATGAGTCGTTTATAAAACCACAGCTATCTGGTAGAGGTATGTTCAACCTTAGGGAAGATCATGACATTTCTGTTAAGTATGCATCTTTAGCTAAAAAAATTGAGACATTAGAAATGAGGAGGAATGATCATGTCAAGTAAGTTCAAGAAGTCACATGTCATATGTGTAATTAAAATGAACATGTCACACAAGTTTGCCCAACCTTGTCAGTCTTGCGTGAATGTCTCCATGAACAAGTCAGTTTCATAAACACTTTCAATAGATCAAATCCAAACTCATACTCCCAAACCATCCAAACTTCAATTTGAGGAATGATAACCAAGCACAACCATCGCAACAATCTCCCTAGGTACACCAGAATTTCCAAAATTCCCATAATTATGCACATATGTCCCACTGCCTACGAAAACCCTTGAGGATACCTTGCATGCATTCATTGAGAAACATGAAGTCATATTTTCTCCAAAATCACATATGCATTGATAATTAATGAGAAATGAAAGTTTCTTGCACAACCACAGTCAAACCCCAAGAGTCATCAAAACTCTCGCGATGGTAGTTCTGGTAGTCAACACATAAACCAAGTCAAATTTGTTATTAATCTTCGTAGTGGTAAGGTCATCCACAAACCTATTCTTGAACCTTGCGAAGCTGAAAATAAATCAGATTCAAATGGTGGGGAAGAGTTGATGAACCATTACCTATCGTTGATGATAATATTTTTCTCATGTGCCTCCATTTCCCCAAGCATTAAAAACAAAGAAATTGAATCATTTCCCATATATATATGAAACATTCAAACATGTAAAAGTCAATATTCTTTTTTAGATGTCATCCAACAGATACCATCTTATGTCAAATTTCTGAAAGACTTGTCCAACGTTAAAAGAAAATATCATGTAAGAAAGAAAGTTTTTTTAGCTAAACAAATAAGTTTCATTATCTCAACCAATAAATGCATTAAAATACAAATACCATAGTTGTTCAACTATTTCATGTATTATTAGAAATCAAAAAATTGAACATGTTTTGCTTGATCTTAGAGACAGTGTAAATTTGATTCCATTTTTCGATTTACCACCAATTTAATATTGGCGAGTTAAAACCAACTTCAACTACTATTTTACTTGTCGATATATCAGTCAAAGTATCAAAATAAATTGTGGAATATGTATTATTACAAGTCGATAAATCCATATATCATGTGGATTTTATTATATTGGAAACAGAACATGTAGCAGACAGTTATAAGCAAATTCATGTAATACTTGGTCCTCCATTTTTAGTAACAACTAATATTTTAATTAATTACAGAAATGGAATCATGAATTTGTCATTTGGCAATATGACGTTGGAGCTTAATGTTTTTAATATGTGCAAGCAACCATACGATGAGGAATGTGAAAAATGAAAACATAGAACTAATTGAACAAATTTTGGAAGAACATATTCAGGGGAGTGAATATGACCCTATGAAAATTCATCCAGCTAATTTTCTTAAATAAAAAATACGCAATAGATTCATATATTTCAGGTACTGGAAGATGATGGAGGGAAACAAAATTTTTAGGAACTATGAACACTTGAAGAAACACCCAAATTGTAATTAGAGACTTTTTCTGAAAGATTGAAATATATATTTCTTGGAGATAAACAAACTTACTCTGCGGTAATTTCTTCTTCTCTGACAAACGATCAATAAGGTAAGTTGTTAAATATATTGAGAGAACGTAAACATGGAATTTGATGGACTTTAAAAGATATAAAAGCATTAGTCTTTTAAAATAAACATGCATAATACATTTCAAAGATAATGTCAGGACACGTCGACCACCCAAAATTTTTTAAAACCTTTACAAGAAATAAGTGGTTAAAACAAGAGTCTTTAAATTTCTTGATTCATTCATCTCTTACATACCTGGTTTGGAGAAAAACACTTATGTTAAGAAACAGAGAACTAAACAATTATGTGTTTGTTATAAATGCGCACATTGGACGTGCAATACTCGTTGTCGTTCTTCAGCAATGATGTCTAATAATCGCGAAGAAAAAAATCAATCCATTAAATATGGCTTGAGTAAGGGATTATTAGATAATATATCATTGACTCTTGAGATGTATCCTTAGATTGATTCACAACTTACATACATAATTTCAAAAAGAAAGACAACAATATAGTCTCGGAAATCTGACTTTAAAAGATCATGTTTGCCAATTTATAAGAAAATTGGATGGGAAGCATATCATCAACCTATAGAGGGCGTTCAAACCATTACTGGATGTAAAATCAGAGGAAAATGTGAACCACAATCACAACTATCAGTACATATCCTTTACTGTTTTGATTTTCTTTTATTGTTTTAATATGTAACCATTCTTTTTAATATGAGTGTTGTAGATTCAATTGTCAATTCCACACTAACCAATTGATGTCTTTTAAACTTTGTTTCTTCTTATTCAGATATTGGGGATAATGTCTCAATTTGGTTGGGTGGATGGGGTAGTTGACTATATAGTTTTTGTTTTATGTTTCATTGTTGTATTTTTCTTTTAAAAAAATATTTTTGTTTTTGTTTTGTTGTTTTATGTAAAAAATTATTCTATTATGTTATTTTTGCTTTGTTTTTATTTTATTTTATTTTATTTTTAAAAAAAATTACACACAAACTAACAAAAAAAATTGACTGACCAAGTGGAATTATTGTTCGGAAATGACAGTGTAAGGAGTATTCGCTCCTAAGATGTATCTCACTTTAATTCGTAAGAAGTTATTTTTATTTCTTTCTGTTTGAATCATTTAAATTTGTGAATTCTCTATAATATTGATTAATTTGATCTTCATATGCTTATTTGACATGTATTATCAACATACACGGTAACATATGAACATGGGTTGTAAGTGAAAATTTTGTAATAGTCAGTTCTCTAGTTTGTTAAAGATAGCACCAAAAGGCAGTGAAATTTGTAATTTTTCTTAAAAAAAAAAAAACTAACCATATTATTATGTAGTAACCAGACATCTTGCCTCAGCGAGCAGTGATTTTTCGTGTAAAATGGTAGAGCTTGAGTTTGTAAAAAAATAAAAAATGAAAAAATCATGTGTGAATAAGTTTGATTTTGTAGCCTCTCTAACTCGAGCAATTAAGTCAGTAAGGGTGTTTTTAAACTTAGTGCCTTAAGGTCATCTGGTTTGGGAGTCACTGGCCCAAAGCTCGTTACATTGGTTAAAGATAAAGTTTAAGGAAATTAGACACTTCTTTTTCTTTAACATCTGAGATCCAAGAAATTATGTCTGTAAGGGTGTCTTAACACTTAATTCCCTAAAGACAATTAGTTTGGGAGTCACTGACTCAAAGCTCACTACTCTGATTGAAGATGTATTATTACAAAAAAAAATTATTTTTTATTTATAAATAAACTTTCATTGCCAAAAAGGTGTGAACTCTAATATAATTTTAGGATAAAAATATTACTCTCTTTTCAACAAAACATGTGAATATTGTGGGCACAATGAATTGATTGATACCTTATTTTATGTGTGTATGGAGAATGGTACATATAACATGAGAATTTACTTATTTGATAATTTAAAAAGAACTAAAACAATTACTGACTTGGATAATTTTTTTTTTAAGTTTTCGCTTAAATTACTATAGACTAATAATAAGCTGGTTGGGGGTGTGATAAATATTAAAAAGTGTACACTTAATAAAAGAGAAACTAATCATTGTACACTTATAATTTCATTAATTCCCTTAATTTAGCACATTTGTAAAATCATAATTAAATTTATGGTTATTGTGATTTTTATTTCTTATGTAGGTGAATTAATACTTTGGATGCATAACTAGAAAAATGGACATGACATTTGAATTTTGGAGGCCAAAAACTCGAAAGGGCGTTCTAACAGTGTATAAATTTAGAAATTTCAACCATGCGTAATTTTCGTATTTTGGCCTTAATGTTTTACTCTGATATCAGATTGAGGTGATTCCAGTTCCAGATGAAAGAATACTCAAAGATCTACAACTTTGTTGTTGACAAGATTTTATAATTTTGAGGTTTTCAAGGCCGAAATTGATGAAAAAAACAAAGTATATTATATGTAATTATTAAAGACAAAAACAAGAAAAAAAATGAAAAAAAAAATGAATGGTGGAAAATGACATCCACCTTTCGGTGGAATGTCAATTCCCATCAATTTTACAATTTACAAATTGCATGAAGGGTGTTGAGCCCTCTACTATAAATAGGTGCTCGACACCTTAGAAAATTAGCATCCTTCATAGGTTTCTCTCTGAAATTTTGTGAAAGGTTTCAACTATTATGTGTTTTATTTTTAAAGCTTTCTTGTAATTTCATTTTTTTAGTAATAAAATTATGTGTATTTTTATTTAAATTATGAGTAGTTAATTTCGTCATGTTGGGATAATGGGTGAAACTTTTAATATAAAAATTTAGATTAATCTTATTTATAGTATAATATATAAATGATAATATAATAATTAATGTTTAATTTAAATCTGAATTAATTATTGACAAACTTTGTTACCACCTATATGACTGATTTTATTTATTTGACATTGTACGGGCCAAATTTAGGCTAAGGGCAAAATCGTCCTTTCACTTTGAACCCAAATACCAGGTGAGGCCCAAAGCGATAACCCAGTTCATTAAACGTTAAATCATTTACAAAAGCAAATTCAACAGCTTAAGGACAAACCCCGCTCCTTTGCCAGAAATGACAATACGTTGTGGGCCCATTGCCAGCTTATGTTACATCTATAAAGTAATCTATTTCAAGTCTATAAAAGGAGACATAACTCAGCATACTATGGGGGCTTCATTTCTCTCTTACAAGCTTCTGCACTCTGACACAAGCTCTCAGAGCACTTCATCCCTTTAAACTCTTATCGCCGCCCTCACGGCCACCCAGAGAGGACGAGGTAACATCAAGTCTTGCTTTCACATTTGCATATTTACTGCTCATTTCATACTACTGACTTGAGCGTCGGAGTGCCCCCAGCACCCACCACACCAGTGGGCAGTATACTCTCGCTCACTCTACCTTTGTTTTGCAGGATCGTTAGTGCCCCCAACCTACAAGTTCTGATTGTGGACCTCGGCCGAAATCCAGCATCCACAGACATAATTGAGTACCTAATTGGACTTGTTATAGACAAAAATTATCACCGCCTTTATGACTGGTTTTATATATTATGACATAATTAATTCCTTAAATAAATTAATTAGGTAATAATGATAATTTATATATTATAAAAAGTAAGATTTCTAAATTTGAAATATTAAAAGTGGATCTCATAGCCCCAGTATTTTATATTATTGTTGCAGTTTAATTTAAAATTTTCAATCTCTTCAAACAAATTTACTCTTTTTATTTTCACTTAAATTATTATTTTATTTCACTAAATCTATTCCCTGTGGATCGACCCCGAACTTACCGGGTTATTTTATTAATTCGACACTCTTATACTGAGGAGTAAAAAACCATTTTTTGAGCGTGTCAATTGACGAAAACTTTCAAGTATAAAGTAGTATATTAACTGAAATTTTGGATATAAAATTGAATTTAAAAAGTATAAATTATTACATTGAAGAAACTTTAGATGTATTAAAGTCTTCAGATTTTTTCATATATAAGTCAAACTTTGGATGGAAATATGATAATATTCCCCTTAAAATTATATATTTTGTAATTAAATTTTAAATTACTTTAAATATTTAAAGAAAAAGTATCAAGTTATAATATGAAAATACAATTGTACCCTTGATTTAGTTAACTTAAAGACATGGGGTGAATTGTAGTAGTATAATAAATTTATGAGAACATATAAATTTGTCAGTAAATGAAGGGGCAGTGTAAAATTTATCCTTGATTTTTGTCATAAGTTGTTTTTTTTGCCTACTACTTGAGCTTTGGCTGCCTTGCCAATGATGGGAGAGTTTACTAAACCTTGATTTCTCCAAATTCAATAACTTGTTCTTGATTTTCAACCATTTTTTGAAAAAATTGATTTAAAAGTAGTTGTTAATGAGTGACATTTGCAAGTAGAGTTGTGAATCGGTTGTGATGGATCATGATTTATCAATCCGGTTCTATCTTAATTATGGATTCAAAATAAAAAAATCGTCTCGAATCAATATCGATTTTTGAATTGGTGTAATTTTCATTCTAAATCTCGAACCATTTGATTTGATATTCAAGATATTTTAAGTAAAAATTCGAAATTCATAAAAAAAAAATTCATATCAAATCCTAATTAAAATTCTAAATAAAGACAAAAAAATAATAATTTCAATCCCTTATCGAAATATAATCTCAAATATCAATTGAGTTTCGAAATTTTATACCATTTAATTGCAAGTAACACCTAATGTAACGTAATTGCGCAAGTTACTTGATCATGATGATATATTTTATAAAATTTACTCTAAATTAACAAATTCTTCATCCTACCTAAGCAATTTTTTTAGTAGTCATGTTACCTTTTTATTTCACATTATTATATATTTCGATGCCACATTAATTAATAATTTTTTTAATGTCAGCAAATGAATCAGAATTTGAAAAATCATTCATAATTTAAAACTTGTTTATTTAAATTTGAACTTAATAAAATACGATAAGAGTATCAATTTAAATGATAAGAAAATAAGGTTTTATAAAATTTTGAAAATAATAATAAACAATCCTTGAATTGGAAGACGATTTTTCAAAACCCTGTCATTTATCTATCTTAATTTTTTTTATAAGAGTAATATAATACGAGAAATACTAACGAAAAGAATCAACTTAAGGAAAATTTTGATGGGAAAAAGAAAAAAAAAATTATTAATATTTTGATAATTTTTTTCATTCCCCATAAAATGATGTCAAAATTTTTATTAAATTGATAATTAACGAGTACAGATGATTATCGTGAATCAATTAATGCACTAATTGTGGCGGGAAGGGAATCAATGCTTAGAAATAATACCTTGCCAAATCAAAAAGTAAGCGAAGTCCACTTCAAGGGTGAACGTCAAATTTTCTTCAACATATTTTTACATAAAATTCTTCTGCGTGGACGAAAATATATTATGTGTCGAGTGTATATGTCATCTCTCTCATAAATTATTATGAGCTTGAAAGTTTTAGTCGAGTTCATATATATATATATAAACATCATAATATATATATTTATACATATATGTATTTATTTATTTTAGATTTGAAATAATAATTTTTGAGTCAAATTTTAGAACCCAAGCAACTAATTTCGGGGACTAACTCTTGTCCTCCTTTGAAAAAGAGGATTATATATATATATTTTTAAAAAGCCTTCTCGGTAGAAATTCTGTTGGGACTCTTATCTGCAATCCCAAAAATTGGGATTTGGGAGTAATTTTCTCCCCGATTATTTGAGTGGGAGTAGATATTTCCGATTATATTTCCGGTTAGGGCTCATCTCTTAGTAGATGTAGATGTATGGGTGTGCGATAATTGTATGTATTGAATATCCAGTAGATTTCAGATTGTATATCTATAGAATTGTAATTCAAAAAAAAAAAAAAAACCTTGGCTCATAACAGGAAAACGAGTGCAACATTAATTGAATGCAATGCACGTGCGAAGAGTGTTAATATGTTTTTGTCATTTTTAAGACCGACAGTACACAGTATTGAAGTTGAAGGAGGCATACACCAACACCAAACCAAAGCAAAGCCATTTTAAGCCATTTCATGCTTCATATACGTTCACGACTGTTTTTCATTTCAGGAATAATTCGGGAAAATCACTCGTCGAATAAATCTTCCTCAACTGTGAATTTATTTAATTTTTTTGGGAACCAAATGTAAATTTGGCAAAAGATAGAAACAACAGACAAAACAAAATGGTTTAACGTGATTGGACGGAATGAATCCAACATACATCCACATAAGCAAGGGAAATAAAATCTTTATTACGTGTTCGGGTTTGACCGACATGCACTAACTCTTGCTTATACTTAAGATTTGTGATTTCTCTTTTACGAGTTATGTCTGAAATAAAATTAGTCAATCCCTTACAATGAGTTCTCCACCCCCTTTTATACCAACTCGTGACGTCAACCACGTTGAAAAGCCATTATTGCTTAGGCTCTCTTCCTCAATTACCCTATAGATCATAGCCCAGCAGTCTGACACCTATACAATTTGTCATCTGAACGTCATTAAATTACCTACTTTTGGCAACTGCTTCACGTCTAGCCTGTGTGTTAGCCTGTACCTCAATTGCTCATATGTGATAGCATATGGCAGAGAATAAACTAGTGACCTACTCATGCCACATCACCCATTTTGGTGGACACAAATTCCCATATAGGACTTGCATCATCTAGACTTGAACATAATCTCATTATCCCTGATCTACCTCATTGGGTCGGGAAAATGAGATGATCGACTGCAAATTGAAATGATTGACTTATCTCATCAAGTCATGTCGTTATCGAGACCTTCACTTCCCTCATCTTCTCTGAACATCTTTCCACCTCGGGTCGGGCATCAAGTGCGAACTAATTCCGATCTTTTCGTCGTGCCGAATACATATGCCTATGAGGTCTGGGCCCCTCATTCGGGAAGTGGAAATCTATTTACTATCATTCCTCATACATTGGCTCTTCTCGGATTCATAAATCATCATCAATAATATATATGCTTAGGGGTGTGCAAAATATCCGCTTAACCCGCCGATCCGTCCAATCCGCAACCGACCCGCCCGCCATGTGCGGGTCATTAAGTTATGTGGTTTGGATTGGGTGGGTTAGATCCCCAAAATTATGGATTGGATTGGATTACGAATTGAAAAATTGACAACCTGCTATAACCCGACCCGCCCGCTTAATTAGTAATTTTACATACATAAAAATATATATATATATATATATTAATTGACTTTGGGTATGTTAAGACTTAAGACTTTCAGTTCGTTGATTAATTCTACTATTTTTTTAATTTCCTAAGTTGTAAGGCGAAGCATACTTTTGCTAGAGATTATATATCTCTTTTTTCATTGACTCTATGTTTGTGTTGGAATTGAGATTATTCAATGAAATATACCTTTAGTTTTTTTGTGTGCATTAGTTATATTTTGATATTATCAATAACAAATTGTAGTTTGTGATAATTTTTTAAAAAAAATTGTTAATGACAACCCGCCTAACCCGCTGAGTTGAAACCGCCAAAATTTATAACCAATCCGCCAGATTTAGACTTTGGTGGGTTGGTGGTGGATTGAAATTTTCTCAACCCGCTAGTGGCGGATTGGATAGAAATATTGGCATTTACCCGTCCAATCCAACCCGCGCACACCCCTATATATGCTTGCTATTTTTTTTGTATTCAATGACTCTTTTCTATTTTTTGTTTCTTAAAAATGAAAAATAACAACAACAATAATAAAATTGGCCTGATTGTGAGTTCTCCTCCTATCGCTGCCCCTTTCCTCTATAACTCAAGTCATTATCACATTTAACCCTATAGACTAACTCCATAACAATATTTATCCGAAAAAATTGTTTTGATTCTCGATTGATGGTTTGAATCGAGATAAAATAATTTTCCGAAATCTGGATCGATGGTTCAGGATTTCGTATCCAGATCGAATTGGATTAAAATACAATATTTGGGATGAAAAATCGTCTATAATCCCAGTTCATTTTTTAAAAAAAAATGAAAAGTATTCTCAATTTCAATCGAAATTTTATCGAGATAATTTTTCATATACAAAATTCGAATCCCAATTAAAATTTGAAATTTTGTACCCACCCTATTTTTTTAATAAATGGTTGGAAGAATTTTAAAAAGTTAAAATTAGTGGATCATGTCTTTCTTTTATATCCGACGAGTTTCGATAACATCAGAATTTCAGAAGCCTAAAAACAATTCTTTTCTTTCTTCTCCAATATACATATTAATATGTATTGCCTTTTTTTCCCTCTATTTGTTTCATTGTTGACACAGTTTTCGACATAATAGGATTTTGGTGGGTTTTTTTTTTTGGTTGAAATCGTTAGAAATCCCACCGTTAAATTATTATTTCTGAATTTAAGCGGAACAGGTAAAATTCCTTGTTGTCCGAGACTCTTATAATAACACACTTCCTGAATTCGAATACATGACCTCAATATGAAATTCCGAACTCTACACCACCAAGTCTTACTACTTGGGACATGAATTTGCTGCTTTCCTCAGGAGAGAGAACAAACTCCAAAGTAAAGAGTAGAAGAAGAAAGTTTGCAGAATTACGTTAGCCTTTAATGAGCCCTTTTTATTTATATTTAAAAAGAAATAAGGAATTATTAATTAATAAAGGTGAATCCATTTTTTTCAATGGAAAATGCGAATAACGGGAGCAAAGCCATGTTTCTTTCTGTATCCCACATCGAACCATTAAGAGACGAAAATATAATTTATATAATGCTACGAACCAAGAGAAAATCACGACCTTACTTGAACAGGATCTGTTCTGTAGGCTCGTACCTCTGTGTCCTTGAGTTCTAAGGAGACAGGATATCAAATCTGGTGGATGAATCATGACCGTGTGATCAGAGCGTGATTAACGGCTCTCCTCGGCCTTTGGGTTGCTGAGGCTGTAGAGGATCGTTCTCGGCTAGACTCTTCTAGCTGGGTTGGTCACACGGTTGTCTGACAGACTTCGAATTATTTTTTGCTGGTTTACTGCTTTTCGTTTGTGGTGGCTGCCAAGTTGGTGTGGTATTATCTGCCCATTTGTTCTCATTGATTGTTCTATACAGCCCAAGAGTTCATAGTGCTGTTGATTCTTAGGATTTTAACATTGCTGCTAAAATTTTACTGCTTTTTGTTTCTGCTTGTTTGTTCTAATTGGCTGTTCGATACATATACATATATGCTTTGCATTTTCAAAAGTTGAGGAATGCAATTAAAGTTGAAAATGATATAACTTGGAGTTGTGTAGCTAACACAAAGAAGTATAAATTCCCCAGTGTCATTATAAAATCTAATCAATAAAGCCAGTAAAAGTAGAGAAATTGGACGGGGAAGAAGGCATGGTTAATCCCACATCGAAAGCGAGAGAGTCAGCAGTTACCGTCTCCAACTAACAATGAAACGCTTCTTCTTTGTAAATGCATTTTTTTTGCTTTCTATTTAAAATTTAAAGAGAGAGGGCAGCTCGCGCGACTGAATCAGCTGCTTTATTTTTAGTACCAACAATTAAGAATTGCTTTCCCGTCTGTTAAATTTACGGAGCCGTGCGGTGATCATAAAGCCATGCTTCTTTATGTATCCCACATCGAATAATTTGAAAAAACCAAGAACCAACCACGACCTTACTTGAACAGGATCTGTTCTATAGGCTCGTACCTCTTCCAAGGAGACAGAATATCAAGTCTGGTGGATGAATCATGACCGTGTGATCAGTGCGTGATTAACGGCTCTCCTCAACCATTGGGCTGCTGAGGCTGTAGAGGATCGTTCTCGGCTAGACTCTTCTAGCTGGGGTGGTCTCACGGTTGTCTGACAGACTTCAAATTATTTTTTTCCGCTGAATTTAATGGTTGGTTGGTTCTTTCAAACTTAGGATTACTGCTAAATTTTTTACTGCATTTAGCTTCTGCTTAAGTTGGTGTAGTATGTACCTTTTTGTTCTATTTTCCTGTTCTTCTCATTATGACACAAGCTATATATATATATATATATATCAAAAGTTTCATAAAATGAATCAATATAACATTTGCTATGTTCACAAGGACAAAAATTTGAGAATGAATGCCTTGATATGCGAATCTGGAGGACTGTGATTATGGGGATGAGCATGATATGTTACTCAAAACTCTACAAACGAAGTTAATAATATCTATATTAAGACAACAAACTTGTATAGCAATATGATTATGTAGTATTGGAAATGTTCTAAATGTAGGCACTTAACGAGTAGGAATTAGGGGTGGGATGGTTTGGGTGAGAGCTCAATCCAAAGAAAGACTTGTGTAAGACGGGAGTATGTACTATAAGAATATAATTTTTTAGCGGCGTCAAATTTCGACGCTAAAAGAGGTTAAAATCAATGTTAAATTTTGTGGCGTCAAAAGATAGCGACACTGAAAATGGATGCTAAAGACTAATCGTGGAAAGGTTTTAGCCTCCATCAAATCTGACTGAAAGCTTAGCTTTTTGTTTATGTTTCAAAGTGTTGTTAAATTGGTTTTCGGTTAATCTAAGTGAGCTTTTTGTTTATGTTTCATAGTGTTGTTAAATTGGATTTCGGATGAGAATTTGAGCTTGAATCGTGTTGGCTGTTATTTAAATTTTGAATAAAATAATCCCAAGTGACCAAATGTACTAGAAACTGTCTTGCCATCTCCATTGCAGCTGCTCTGGTACTATCCCTTTAACCATATCAAAAAGTTACCAGCAAAATGGAAATTGATTCTGAAAAAATGAATGACCCCAAAATTGATTGGAGATTTTTCTCCAAGGTTTGTGCTCCTGGAGAATTTGGAGTGAATATGTGCAGTGGCTGTGGCAATGTTGTAGTACAAAGAGGGGCCTTAGAGTCAGTCATGGTGATAAAAATCAGTCAAGATTTCATGTGGGTCAGTGGGCGTATATTAATTTCTTCAGTTCACAACAGTGTTGTATTTGTTTTTTTGTTTTTTTTTTCATTAAAAGATATGATCAATTAAATATAATATGTATTTACCGACACTTCGTTAAGGTGAAAAAACTATACTGTTAGTGTAATTCCTTTGGTATTTAAGTAGTTTTAAGTCTGAATTCGTCTTCTTATTGATTAAAAGGAAAACATAATTCATTGATTTGTCCTAATTAGGTTTGAATTTTAAGATATCTTAACTTTGTACTTGAATTGAAATGGCTTTATAATTATATCTTTGTGACGTTTTTCAAGTAACGAATCTTTTCATTAATCTTCCAAATATAAATAGACATGGAATATAGGATCCCTACAAATTAAAGGTAAAAAATATAATAATTTTTTGTTAAATTTAGAGGGCTCATCTGATCGCATGTGTCGACCAACTCCAATACGAGTTCGGTATATGTGGTTGCTGTTTTTATTTTATTATTCTATTCAATAACTCTTTTTCTATTTTTCGTTTCTTAAAATATGAAAAAATAAAAAATAAAAAATAAAAAAAAGGCGTGATTGTGCCTTTCCTCCGTCACTCAAAAGTCATTATCATATTTAAGTCTATACTCTGATCCCGGCCCATAGTAAAATTTACCCTCTCTTTTCTCATGTCACGTCTCTCCTAATCAATAACGAATTTTTATCTTTTTAACATTAAGGTATTGCCTAGAAAAAGGGAAAAAAAGACATTGATTATGAATCTAGCTTGAAAGTCAATCGAAGATAATTTACTACTATGCTAAATGGGCACATCTATGATATCCAATAATATCATATTATTTTGAAATATGAATCAATACAACATTTGCTTAGGTATAAAATATGTGAATCTCGAGCACTATGATTATGGGGATGAGCAATTGAGCATGATGATATGTAACTCAAACTTTACAAACGAAGTTAATGATTTCTAGATCAAGACAACAAACTTCGAGAGTTATATGATTATGTTGATTTGGAAATGATCTAAAGTTTCTTAGAAGTTAAGGAAAATGGAGCTAAGAAGTAGGAATGGAGACGGGTCGGGTTGGTTGGAGTTTAAATCAACCCAGCCTATTTAACGGCGGATTTCAATTTTTCTAACCCAATTAAGTCCATTGTGCTTATTGGAAATCATAAAATTAATTCAACTCTAAAATAAAAATATAATAATTTCACTTGATTGATAATGCAGCAAGATATACAAATATATTGAACACAACCAAAATAGAATGAGTTAATTTTGATATGAATCCACTAAAATATCAAATTTTACCCTTAATAGGAAGTAGTCTTTGATAAAAGTATATTTTATTTGGTAAAGTATATTTTGTTTAGAACGTTTTTATATTAGACTTGTATCTAGGGAGGATGACAAAATTAATACATGCCAATGATTAGAAGAAGGATTATTATTTAGTACAAGGGATAATTTTATTTTCCACGAAATTGAAGATTAATTCAGACTAAAAGGGGAGGTTAATTGCTGAGGCTGTAGAAGATCGTTCTCAGCTAGACTTCAAAGAGTTTTTTTCCAAACATTTTTTCTTCCTTGCTTATAATCTGCTTCCGAATTCTGAATTTAATATAAGCGATCACAATGGTTTCTGGGTTCTTCAAAGTTCATGTTACTGATAAAAATATTTTACTGCTTTTGTGTTCCTGCTGTGGCTGCCAAGTTGTTGCGGTAAGTACTTGTTTGTTCTTATTGCTTGTTCTTCCACTGTGATTCAACCCATATACATATATATGTTGCATTTTCAAGAGAATAAAAGGCATATTTAATCCCACATCGAAAGCGAGAGAGTTAGCAGTAACCACTTTGCACTTATAAAATGAAACGCTTATTCAAATTGTGAATTCACGGAGCCGTGCGGTGAGCACAAAGCGAACTATTCTTTCGCCTTTTACTAAAGAATACCGTGTGCTCGCCGCTATAAGCGGCATACGCCTATTTTTGGAGGGGTATTTCTTCGGGATTGCCCCCATCAAATCTGAGTTAAAGCCTTTCGTCGTACTTTCAATTTTCAATGTATCACATTTTTAGTTTAAGGCCTATGTGTTTGTTTTTTCTTAGATTTGTGGTTCTGTTGAATTTTCCAAGGTGAAAATGTGCGGTGGCCGTGGCAATGTGAATGTTCATGCCATTCAAAACCCCAGCAGGGCACTATTCTAAATATTTTAATTTAAACACTGAAATCGAGAATCCATTTGGAAATAGTTAAAATCATATTAAAAGTATTTTGTTAATGTTAAAATTATTTGAAATCTCTTCACCACCCTTTTTAACATATTGAGGTATTGGCAAGGAAAAAGAAAAAAGACATTGATAAAGATAATAACCACAGATTCACAATAGTATTAGATTCTAGCTTGAAGGTCATTGGAAGACAAACTCTAATCTTACAGTCAAAATATATAAATTCTGTATCATTACAGGATTTTTAAACAGTAATTTTACAGTCGATATGGATTGAAATTCTTCAAGGCAAAATCCCTTTGGGAATAACAACGTCCCCAATGTTGTTGTGCCATGGATCGGCCAAGTGAGTTGCCAAGTTCTCCAATGGCCCTGTGCCTGGATATGCTGATTGTTGCACACAGAATCCCACAAATGCCAACAATGCCAAACGACCTGCACATCAACATAAACCATTTTAAAAATCAATCGATCAATTGATTTCAATTCAATCCAAGTTAATGTGTCATGTGATAAAATTCATTGATTTGAAAGTTTGAACACTAACCATTTTTTATCTCCTTGACTTTGTATTCCTCAAACTTCTTCGGGTCCTTGGAGAAGCCCAAGGGATCGAAAGCTCCACCAGGATACTTCTTCTTCTCAGGGTCTTTCTCCATGCTGCGTTGGTGCTCAACAAAGGCAATGGAAATGAATTCAATGACCAAAATTGTAGGGAGAGTGCCCCACGGAACTGGGTTTCCTAAGTATGATGCTTGTCCTCCAGGAATTGCTGCCCATTCTTGTGCCTTTACCCAGTTGCCTAATCCCAATGCCTCTGGCACCAAGATCCCTGGCTGCAAGAAAATTTTTTCAGCAAATCACTTGATTCAGATACTTTAGATTCCGAAAGATTTTGATGGACTCTTCATCTCTTACTTCCAGTGCAAGAAACCGAGTTGTTCCTTTAGGGGATAAACTCCAAATTGGTTATATCCATATGAATAAAATCAATGGCGGAGCTACTTTGATGGGAGCGGAGTAGTCGTCCCATTCAATCCGGAAAATTGTTAAAATATATCATATAAATTAATGAAAATTTTAATTTGTTAATAAAATAATTTTAATTTACGCCCACAAAAATAACCTTTTCTAGAGATCAAATTTTATCCCACATTATCAATGTTCTGGTTACGCCACCGAATAAGATCTTGGAAAAATTCAAGGTTATATCGGCCTAATAAACTAAAACATGATTCAATCAAACAAATTGAAAAATTTAATCAATATATGACAATCAAAAGCAAAAAAAAACTTACAACAGCAAGCATAGCCCATCTGCAGTGAATGAGTTCAGACTCCTTGTATCTCTCAAGATTCTCAGGAACTTCACCAAGCCCAAGTGGGTCAAATCCAAAGTCACTGAAACACAAAAACAAATCACAAAAACATCAGCAACCAAAAGAAAAAACAAAAAAACAAAAACATTAGAATTGGTAAATTTCAATTAAAACCCTATTTTTTTCTTGAGCTACTAATCTCACTCACTTACCCTGGAGCTGAGCCATCAAGATAAGGCGGCCGGGGCTCACCGGGCATCCAGTCAGCAGACATGGCATATTTTGAGGATGCATTGGCGGCTGAGCCTGCTGGGACTGAAACTGAAGTGAAGAATTTGGATTTAGAAGAAGAAAGTACAGAAGGGAAAGCGGCGGCGGCAATGCCGCAGCTCATTAAAGTGTTGGAAGCCATTGTTGTTGGAGCTTGAGTGCGATATGGGATTTGTGTGGAAGAAATTGAGAGGAGATAAAGAGCACTGTCAGTTGAATGAAGAAGTAAGAATCGATTGTGGGATATAGGCAGAATCCAAAAATGGATTCTGATTGGCTAAGATTTATTGCCTGTGATTTGTTATTTGGCCACGTTGGATTTGTTGATCTTGTTAGTGCGTACGTGGAATATCTAGTAAATATGTGGCTAAGGTTGAATACTGAGACTGAAAGAGAGGAAAAAATATCAGAAAAAAAGAAAAAAACATAACAATTATTATTATTTTTTATTACATGTATGCTTTGATATAATTAATATATAATGCAGGGTCCATGGAAGAAATTTACCCTATACTATAGTTGAATTTATACATTAATTTATGAACAAATCGTTGATAGGAATTAGGGGTGGGCATTATCGGATTTGGATCGGACAAGACCGAATCCGAATCCGAATCCGATCTGATTCAATAAGAGTTGATTTGTTTGGTTCGATCGGATTTTGAGTCCTTATCGGATCGGATCGGATCGGATTTGGTCCGATAACTATAAAATCGAATCAGATTTATTCGATCTGATTTGATATCTTAACGAATCAGATAAATTCAATTTGATAACAGATCCGAATCCGATAGAGCATATGATTTGATAATGAATCAAATAGTGGATTCGATTCGATAACGGATCCGATTTGATAAAATTGATTTGAATTTTAAGTTATCCGATCCGATTCGATAAAATTGTTATTTCAGGTCAATTTTTCGAATCAGATCCATTATCGAATATACTATCGAATTTATTATCAAATCGGATTCTCTATCGGATTCGAATCCGTTATCAAATCGGATTCTCTATCGGATTTGGATTTGTTATCAAATCGGATAAAATCGGATTCGATCCGATAGTTATCAAATTTGTCTGATTAGATCCGAAATTTGACAAACGAACCAAATACGATTTGATCGGATTCAAGAACCAGATCCGATTAAATCGGATCGGATCCGATCCGATCCGATCCGATGCCCAGTCCTAATAGGAATAGGAATGAGACAGAAGTCTATTCATTCTAATTTTTGAAAGATGTGTTAGAATATATTTCATATAAATAAATGGTTAGTTATTAGAACAAAGGATTCGCAGGCTCGCAAAGATATAAACAAAAAAATAGATTAATTTTATTCACATTATTATAAATAATACAGATGATTTCACTCTTTAAATTCTCCATAGTCTTAAAGTTGAGTACATGAATGGCATTGAAAAGTTCAAATTTTAGGCCATAAGTACTAAAAAAAAAGAGTTGGGTATTTAAAAATGATTTTGACAACATTACAAATTTCCTCAAATACATTATTTGAAAGTGATTTTGACAATATCAAAAATATTGAAATTAAAACCCAACATTATGATTACTTTAATCAAGCAGCTTTAGGATTTTTCAACTATCCTTACTGCTGTGAACTAACTTGATTAGTCATTAGTGGATTAGTTACTTTCAAAAACACTGACAAAAGTATAAGACTCTTGCTACATGAATGGTCTCCGAAAGGTTTTGATAGATACAATTTTATTCTTGTTTTTCAGTAGAAAAGTTGTTTTTAGGGATTCGAATCCATGCCCAAACGGATATCAAGTTGACATTATTTGAACGGGAATGCTAATATTAGTATTCGTCCCATCTAACGAACGTGTATAAAAAATTATTCATTTATTTTCTCTTAATATACACAACCTTCCGAATGAATATGAATTATCTCTTTCAAGATAATCAAGAGAAGTCCGGAGGGCAAGTTTGGAACAAGTTTTAGAACCCAATAAATAACTTGTAATGGTCCTCCAATAATTAGGATCCTTAGTCCTATTTTTCAACCAAGGTAAGTAATCTTCAAGGTGATATTCTATAACCTCTCAGGAAATTGAACACAACCACCTTGGCTTGTAACCCCAAAAATGGTTAAAGCCATTAAGGTGGCAAAAAGGAAAAACATGACTACTAAGTACACCCAAAGTGCCAGCAAGAGAAATTATCAGCACAGTTTAAACCAAAACCTATAAATAGTATAGGAGTTTGAAGGAAGCTTTCACAAGTTGTGGTGATTTTTGCCATCCATCTTTTAAAACTCTTAATTTATTAATATATATTTTTTTTTTATTTTTTTTATTATTTTAAACTCACACACATGACTATATGCGAGGATTCGAACTCACGCCTTTAAGTTTGCCTTGAGGATATGAGATCATTGGACTACTAACCATATTTTGAAATTTTTAACTTTTAAAAAATTCAGTATATTATAACTTTTATATCTTACAAATACACACTTCATTTTAATTTTAGTCTGCAATTAGGGTGAAACATTTCAACCTCTAAAGATATTTCTATAACTAAACTTACTTATACTTGAAAATAAAAATGCATTAATTTTTTTTTTTATAGAAGTTTAAATATTAATCCAAATAGTGTTGTCATATATTGTCAAGTGATTAAGAGAAATATCTAAATTGACATAGACAAAAATTATAAAAAGATCTAATTTTTTTGAAGCTTGATAAATCAGTGATCTTATATAGAGTATAACGACGTTAAAAGTTTTTTGTAGCCGACCCCACATAATAGGAAAATGCTTAGTTTGGTTTTGTTTGATTTAGTTTGGTTTAAGTTTAAATATTAATCATTTTAAACTTAAAGATTATTATTTTTTCGAATTCAATAATACCTAATCATTTTAAAAATGTTTTTTTTTTTCCCGAATTCAGTAATACCTAATTACTTTTTCTCTATCTTCTATGTATAAACCAAAATAAAAAGAATATTGTTGCACACCATTTTTATTATCCCTTTCATTTCCATTACATTTATCTCATTCTTTTCTCCAATACGTTCTATTCTTCTAAGGGAAATTTACAAAAATAACCACTTTCATTTAACCATTATAAAAATTGACCTCCAATATCAAAAATATTTTTAATGCCCAAATAAATATTTTTGATACTAAATTTCCGTCCCTTTCAATTTGAAAAAAAAAAAACATAAGTATCTTACTCATCATAACCATAAAACCTCCACTAATCTCAAACTTTTTTTTTATGAATTTTTTTTCACAACTTCACTCATAAAATCATGGAAAGTCCATTTTATCAGTTAAAAATTAATCAAATAAGGTTAGTAACAATATAATTTCGCAGTTACTGATAAATATTATAGTGGTGGTCTATCAGACTCGTGGGCCACAATATTAAAGCCTAGTCGCCCGCGCGGACGCCCAAAATCTTCCTCGAGCACCCGCAAATATGAGAATAAACAGACGCCCGCATGAGCACCCACATGCATAAACTAAAAATTCGTGTATGTTCATTTTATCTGGTAAGAAATTAAAATTTTATTCATTTTGTGTGATTGTGCAGGTTCAATGGATTTAACTGTATTGAATGTGTGGTACAACGGATCATAGATAACTTCAAAAAATGGTAGAATGGATTATAATGATGGAATAACAACAGTGATTGTTGTTCCAGATAATATTATATTTGATCAGTTAATTAAAAAAATATATGCGACAATTGACAAAAGTTCAAATGAATACCACATTTCTTTGAAGGCGATTTTTAAATCCAATTTTGGTACAAATTATCGCGAAGGATTCCCTAGGACATTACGAGTGATGAAATGGTTAAGGCTTTATTGATACTAAATTCTCAACGGGTAAACCACAGTTTGATTCCTTTTTATGTGACGACATGTCCTAAAGTTTCCGTAAAGTCTCAATTCACAACTTCAATAAATAACGTAGTTACTTTTCATGAAAGTCAGGAGTTCGCACCAACAACACAATCAAAAGCATTTGATATTGGAGTGGAAACTGGGGGTCCCGATTATTCATCAATAAAAAATGATGACATTAGTTATAGTGTATGTAATGATGAGCAAATGTGTAATACTCAAATAAACGAAGGCATTGAACTACCACGAAATCAGTCGATTAGTCCAATGGAAGGTTCAAACATGCATGTTATATCTTTTGATCCAATTAAGTACATGCCCCTCCAATGGCATCTGATTGAACCGCTCCGGACATGGTAACATAATCGAGTTCCAATGGTATTTATGTTGGACATTTGTTTGCACAGAATAAGTTCATGTACATGAAATTGAGCATGTTCGTTATAATAAAAAAGTTTGAGTTCAAGGTTGCCAAGTCGACTAAGACACGTTTTGATGTACATTGTGTTTCAGATTCCTGTACATGGAGATTTCGAGCAACCAGGATGAATGGTGAAATTAATATTCTTTTGGTTGTAATGCAGTGTGATAATCTTGAACTGCATACGTGTCATAGCGATATATTTCAAAACATACATCGACAAGAAAAAAAGTCGGATTGTCGATCATATTATCAAGGACAAGTTTGTTGAAGGTTGTCGAATATACTCTCCAAACGATATAATAATTGATGTCAACAGGAATCACAGTGTAAAATTAACTTATCAGCAAGCATATAGAACGAAGGAAGTTATTTTAGAATTATTAAGAGGGGGTGAAGAAGAGTCATCTAACTTACTCCATTAGTACTCATTTATTGTGCAACATAACAACTCTGGCACGATAACATACCTTATGAAAAATGGGGATGATAACTTTATGTATTATTTTCTAGCATTATGATCTTGTGTCAATGGATTTTTACAGTTTATTCGACAATTTATTGCAGTGGACGGATCACATTTGAAAGGGAAATATTGTTGGACACATTTGTGGCAACGTGCTTGGATGGAAATAACAATTGAGATTGGTGATACAGAGAATGATGCATCATAAGAATGATTTATGCGTAGATTGTTCGATGTTATTGGGGATGTTCCGGAGTTGGTGTTCATTTCATATCGACATAAGTCAATAGAAAAATGGTTCTCAAGGTGTTCCCAACAGCAGAACACGGTGTTTGTTTTTATCATGTACAAGGCAACTCGAAATCCATTTTCAAGATGGAATCGAAAGCAAATAAGAAATTTAAGTTATCATTTATTATTGCAGCGAAATAGTATGATCCGATTGAATTCGAAAAGCAAATGCGGGGCATGTGGGGTATGCATCATGATGCAACTAGATATACGAAGGAGGATGTGGGTGTGCATAATTGGGCTCGTTCTCAATTTGAACAGAGACAATACATTATACTAACTATAAATATTACAGAGAATCTGATATCCTTAAATCTCATGGGTTAGAACTACTTATGTTCATACCTACAAATAACATTAAAAATATATTATTGTCATGCCTAAAAAACAACCGTACTGAAATAGGGCATCTTTGCGGACGCTTAATTACATGTGCGGGAGTCTACGATGACGCCTGAGATGCAGCGGGTGTCTACGGACGCCCTTTGTATCTCGGACGTTCATGTGGACGGCCGCTAGATGCAGTGAGCGTCCGATCGGACACCCGATATATGCAGCGGGCGTCCGCAAATGCCTCTTGCATCTCAGGCGTCCATTCGGATGCCCGAACAAGTATTGAAGAGTCCACGCGGATGCCCATTAAGTTAAAGTCTCATGCAAATATTTTTACGAACACTTGGTATGTGAATCTTATCATCACTATCTCAATACAAAAAATTTACACTTAAAATGATAGATACATTAAAAACACTCACAAAATACTCATAAAACAATCATAAAAAATGCACATTGTTAATCTATTTGAAGATTAAAATAATGTGAATTAGATTAGAATATTCACCAAATTAAAAGGTAATTTTTTTTCAAATAACAACCAAATCGGCAAGTCCAAGCACCAAACCATCTTCTACTGTTGTTGGAGTCCGTTGTTGGAGTACTCTTTTATCGGAATATTTGAATCTTGTGTGAATATTTGCAAGTTTGAGAAATTAGAATTTGATGAGTGAAAATGAGAGAGATAAGAGATATGTGTATTAAACAGTGAAATTGGCAGCTTAAATTGAATTTGATTATTAAATATATTTTTGAAATTTATGGTTATTTATTTATAATAGATAAAATAAATGGGTTATTTTTGTAAATTTCCCTTCTTACAACCACATTAGATTTTATGATTATCAAGTTGGGCCAATATGAAGGCCCACTTGAAAAGCAGGCTTCCATATGGGCCCATCAATGGGGGAAAAATCAGTAACTAACAAAAAAGCGAAGGTCTTTTTATATTGATGGCAACATTTTTTTATTCCACACTTTTTTTAATATATATTTTATCAATCTTCCTTGTGCTGCTAATACCAGATGTAAGCCTTAAATATGTGCATCGCCTGTAAATCATGTGTAAAAATTAAATTAGATTTTTTTTTAAATCGCTGGAAATCTCATTGACAAATCATCCCTTTCGAGCTTAAATGTAGTAGGTAAAATTATCGTCTGTCCCGGGTTCTTAAAGAAACGTACTCCATAAATTAGAATCCATGACCTCAAGTGAAATATTGAACCTTACACCACCAAATCACATCATTTGAGGACAAATTTGAGTTTTATGTTATATGTGAGTCAAATTATAAAATCGTTTAAGAATTAAGACACATTTGAAACGTGGATACTTCAGTTTAATTTTGAAGTCCAACAACTAAAATATTTGAATTTTTTTTTATTCATAATTATCACCCGCTCATCTATTCATACTTGACTGTTAATGATTCTAATTCATCACGAATTGTTAGAGTAATAAAATATTTATATAAAAATTAACGTCTGCCAAATTTAATTATCAACTAGTAATTTAGCTCACATTTTACTGCGATATGTTTAATTTTTTATGGGACTGATGATAAATGAATAACCATACATACGAGACTGTACATAAAAATACTTGATTTTCGTAATATGTTGTTTGATATAATTGAGTTTCAAACTGAAAATATAATCACGTTTCTATATATAACATGAATGTATCATACGGAATAGACATAAACAAATGTAATTATATTTTTCTAAATAGTAATGTGTAAAGCATATAATGATTTTGGCACTAAAATTTCACTATTAAAATGTCCATGAAAATGTTCTTCATAATCTCATTTGTGTTCAGGTTATAAATTGATATGACTGAATTTCAATTATCATTTTTACTTCGTTTCAATTGTTTTATCGGTCATTCAATTCGACCATTTCATTCGACCCTAATTTACTAATTTAATTATCATTTTAATTGGTTTATCATTTTAATTAGTTATAATTTTCCTTTCTGAGTGACACATGGCAGCATCTGAAGACGTATGAGATAAAAATAATAGCAAGTAAGATAATAGCTTCTATTGAAGTTGTAGCAATCAATCAAACACTTCAATGAGAAGATGAAGGTTCAATTAAAGACCATAACATTTGCCATAGATTGAGGATTACATTTTACAATCAAGTCCCTCACTAGCTAGCAACTTAAAATAAAATAAGATATCTTGAGGACCTACCATGTTCATAACTTACAACAAAGTAAAAGCTTGAAAATGATGGCTTCATTATGGGCCAAAACATTTTTCCCACCTTCATCCTCAGATTTTTTTTTTCCCTCTTGTCTGTTTGGCTTTGTCGAAATAATTGCACAATTGCAATCATTCATTGGGTATTTTCAATATTTTTTTTTCTTATGTTAAAAATGGAAAAAATAAAAAATAAAAAAAAAATAAAAAAAATTTGAGGTCAAACCTAATTTTGTACTTAGATGGCGATGATTTACTTCACAAGCGAGGTCTTTGGTTCAAATCCTTGTAAGGTTTTTTTTTTTTTTTTTTTTAACTACAAAATTTGGTAAAATCATATTGATCACGTCTTTGACACTAATAATCTTTGCATTTATGATTTAATAATTGCATACTAAGTTAAGGTTAATGGGCTTGTAATATTTGATTGGGCCAATAAAGATAGAGGTAGTCTATTAATGGGCTTGTAATTTTCCTTATTGGGCTTTTTATAAATGAAACCCGATCCACATTCTTATGACGTGAGCTCCACTTCACCAACCCACCAATTTGACTACAAATCAAAAGATGGTGAAGCAGTAAATTCCAACACAATATGATTTTGCTTGTTCTTTTCTCTACACTACTTTGGCGCTTTTATTTTATTGTTTTGTTTTGTTTTTTTATAATTGAAGAAATATGATCTCTTCCTTTTGTTTCAATCAATCCTATTTATTTTATTCCAATTTTTAAATATGTCCGCATTTTTAATTATTTATGAGTTAATTATTATATATATATTTTTAAATCATACCGTCAAATCACCCGACCAAAACTTAATCGAAAAATAAATTTATTTGTATATAACATTGACAACGTAAATCCTTAGAATGATTGAAATTTATTTCAAAAGTTTATTTGTTCTTTCCTTTTCAACTCGTCTCTCTTGATT